>JAGVSP010000162.1:0-110549 GCA_022494985.1 Micrasema minimum | reverse complement strand
AGGCTGTTACTAACTGGATGATACCAAATAAATTGAAGCTCAATCCTTCCAAAACTGAAATTCTCTTGACAGCGACGAAAAAAGGACAGGGCCTCATTGATCAATCCCCAATTCCAATATAGACTGTAACCTAACACCTCAGATGAAGGTTAAACTACTTGGTGTTCATATAGATTCAGATTTGTCTCCGCAAACTCAGGTCAATAAAACCGTTAGTGCTGGCTTTTTCCACCTAAGATAGATTAAATCCATCCGCAGAAACATTCCAATAGACGCCACTAAGGCTTTGGTGAACGCCTATAACATAGGAAGATAGGAATAAAAGATAATCCGTAATCTATTTAAAGATAGGAAGTGCTTAATGAAAGACCCTATATTTTCTTGTTCCAGAAGTAATTTTCTAATGGACATTATTAATGTTAGTAATTCTGGCGTACTCTGCACCTAATAATTATGAATTGAAATTTTATATAACTAGATTACATTTTGGTATTATTATAATTTATTGATATTCACTATATAATTTAGTAATTTATATTGGTATTATTATAATTTACTTCCATCTTCCTACTATTGTTTCAAATTTGACTTCTATTATTTTGCAGCAATGCAGAAGAGATGTCCCTCACTACAAAAATAAATATTTTAAAACTTGAAATTCACAACATGAAACAGCAACAAGAAATCCAAAACTCTCAAAAAAAGCAATCTACTTTTACACATAGATGTCCTCAAACTAAAGGATCAACTCTTAGAAATGGAATCATCACCTGAAAAACCTCCCAGAACTTATATAAAACCGATTTCGAAAATTGATAATGTTATGTCCAATGATTCCATAAATATTAGAAATTTAATTTACAATAATTGCGAACAAAACTACGTTATCAAACAGCAAAACACTGCTCCGAGGCTAGCATCGAGTTCTAAAGAATATTTGCAAAATAATTCTAAACAAGATGGTCCTAAGATAAGTGTGAAATCTCCAGAAAGTCTCATCGACAAGAAATATCAAAACGTGACAAAACCAACAAGTGCCGATAGAAATAGAGCAAACTTTTCATCAGTGGCTTCCACTATTATTAATTACTTCTCGGATAAACAAGATATAGAGAGCCAAACTAAAGCCCTCAAGCTCTTTTCTTACGAATTTGTCCGAGATGATCTGAACAAACTCAGCGAAGAAGTTTGTAAAGTTCCTGAACCCGTTGCAGTGAAAATGGAACAACCAGATGAATATGTTCCTCCCCAAAATGCAATAGAAAAACAACCCGATCAGCGTATCAATAATACTCAGACTGAAAGTGTAAATCAGTGTCTCGTTCCACCTCCTATGGAGATGCCTCCAGAAATCAAACAGGAAATGATGGGCACTTCCGAACCCGAACCCATCGCTGAAGACGTGCATTTCTCATACATGGAGATTAAACCTAAAATCATTGACTACTTAAGCGACAAAGTGGACAAGGACACCATTGTCTCGGCTATCCGGAGACTCACAAAAGCTAAGGCAAAATCCCTGATGAGACAGCCATTTGCACAGCACACTAAACTTCTCCGCGTTTACATGTTCCAAGACAAAAATATTCTCGCACAGGACATGATGATTTGCCAAACAGAGTTTGCAAAGGAAACATATCACTCTGTGAGATATTACGCTGTCTCCCTTACTAAGAGACCTCCAACATTGACAAAGTAAAGTCCTATGTAAATTAGTAAAAAAACTCGTAGTACAACTCGAGAACTCCATAATATTTGGAGTCGAATAATACGATTTTGAATCTGAGCTTAACATCTTTTTTTCTTTTCGTAAAAGCTTTCATGAGTACCGTAAATTAAGTGAAATTGCACAATTTTATATTAAAATCCTTTGTTTTTTTATAGGTATTAATTTGACCGACCAAATAAATTATTGATTTATTTTTTAAAGAAACATTTTAGTTCTTATGAGAAACTCAAATATTTCAATTTTAGAGCGGCTTTCAAACAGTCGAAAATAGCTGTGCTAGAAAGCAGACAACAATTTGTGCTGGTGGGGGATTCTAATCCTGAGTAGTTACCCACATGTACATTGAGTTTTGTTGCACGGTGTATAAATAGCATCTAACAATAATCTAGTGCAGGTAACCTCTGACAATAATCTGGTGCAGGTAGCCTCTGTCAATAATCTAGCAGGTAGCCTCTGACAATAATCTAGTGCAGGTAGCCTCTGACAATAATCTAGTGCAGGTAGCCTCTGTCAATAATCTAGTGCAGGTAGCCTCTGACAATAATCTAGTGCAGGTAGCCTCTGACAATAATCTAGTGCAGGTAGCCTTTGACAATAATCTAGTGCAGGTAGCCTCTGACAATAATCTAGTGCAGGTAGCCTCTGACAATAATCTAGTGCAGGTAGCCTCTGACAATAATCTAGTGCAGGTAGCCTCTGACAATAATCTAGTGCAGTAGCCTCTGACAATAATCTAGTGCAGGTAGCCTCTGCAATAATCTAGTGCAGGTAGCCCCTGACAATAATCTAGTGCAGGTAGCCTCTGACAATAATCTAGTGCAGGTAGCCTCTGACAATAATCTAGTGCAGGTAGCCTCTGACAATAATCTAGTGCAGGTAGCCTCTGACAATAATCTAGTGCAGGTAGCCTCTGACAATAATCTAGTGCAGGTAGCCTCTGACAATAATCTAGTGCAGGTAGCCTCTGACAATAATCTAGTGCAGGTAGCCTCTGACAATAATCTAGTGCAGGTAGCCTCTGACAATAATCTAGTGCAGGTAGCCTCTGACAATAATCTAGTGCAGGTAGCCTCTGACAATAATCTAGTGCAGGTAGCCTCTGACAATAATCTAGTGCAGGTAGCCTCTGACAATAATCTAGTGCAGGTAGCCCCTGACAATAATCTAGTGCAATAATCTAGTGCAGGTAGCCTCTGACAATAATCTAGTGCAGGTAGCCTCTGACAATAATCTAGTGCAGGTAGCCCCTGACAATAATCTAGTGCAGGTAGCCCTGACAATAATCTAGTGCAGGTAGCCTCTGACAATAATCTAGTGCAGGTAGCCCTGACAATAATCTAGTGCAGGTAGCCTCTGACAATAATCTAGTGCAGGTAGCCTCTGACAATAATCTAGTGCAGGTAGCCTCTGACAATAATCTAGTGCAGGTAGCCTGACAATAATCTAGTGCAGGTAGCCTCTGACAATAATCTAGTGCAGGTAGCCTCTGACAATAATCTAGTGCAGGTAGCCTCTGACAATAATCTAGTGCAGGACAATAGCAGGTAGCCTCTGACAATAATCTAGTGCAGGTAGCCTCTGACAATAATCTAGTGCAGGTAGCCCCTGACAATAATCTAGTGCAGGTAGCCTCTGTCAATAATCTAGTGCAGGTAGCCCCTGACAATAATCTAGTGCAGATAGCCTCTGTCAATAATCTAGTGCAGGTAGCCTCTGACAATAATCTAGTGCAGGTAGCCTCTGACAATAATCTAGTGCAGGTAGCCTCTGACAATAATCTAGTGCAGGTAGCCTCTGACAATAATCTAGTGCAGGTAGCCTCTGACAATAATCTAGTGCAGGTAGCCTCTGACAATAATCTAGTGCAGGTAGCCTCTGACAATAATCTAGTGCAGGTAGCCCCTGACAATAATCTAGTGCAGGTAGCCTCTGACAATAATCTAGTGCAGGTAGCCTCTGACAATAATCTAGTGCAGGTAGCCCCTGACAATAATCTAGTGCAGGTAGCCTCTGACAATAATCTAGTGCAGGTAGCCTCTGACAATAATCTAGTGCAGGTAGCCTCTGACAATAATCTAGTGCAGGTAGCCTCTGACAATAATCTAGTGCAGGTAGCCTCTGACAATAATCTAGTGCAGGTAGCCCTGACAATAATCTAGTGCAGGTAGCCTCTGACAATAATCTCCCATGTAAAGTGCTCTGAAGTATATTTGTAATTTAACTATTTAGAAAGTTTGCGTACCTACTGTACTGCTTCCCTAAAATACGAAATAGAACTTTCCTTATCTTCAAATTAATGTCACTCTTTTTAAGTGTTGGTGATTCGTTAACTCGTGAGTGTTTTAGTATAATTTTTTTATTTTTTTTCAGCCTGCCGGGAAAAGTAATACTTTAAAATCATCAAAACCGCAACCAAAACCCTCAGATGATTTAGTCATCTTACAGCCCATGCGAGATTCAATTGTTCGACCTAAATTCCGGGTGGAAATGATTGAAGATGTTCTTATTGGCGAAGACTTTGAATTCGTCAGCGAGAATCCTTTTGTTATCCGGCCTGTTGGTACAGAGCTATTTATGACAGCTTCTCAATTAAACCTCCTTAAACCATTATTATTACGAGCAATAGCGGAGAAATGCCTTACTCTGACAACCATGCCTGTTATATCAATCGCCAATAAGATCAATCAAACAGAACAAATGGAAGACTTCCCAAAAATGAATGATGATAAAAACTTATTTTTGATGACCCAACATGAAAACGTTTATGATCTAGCAAAAGTCAAACCAGATAGGGATGTTGTGGACCTTACAGATGAAGAGCATCAACTCAGCAATTTTCCGGAACCTTCTCCCTCCAAGATATTCAAACCTGCAGAAGCCCCGGTACCTGCGGCGGAAACAGTCAAAGAATATTCTATTGTCAATATTGATGATATTTTTAGAAAAGCAATGGAAGATACCATTACATATCCGAGTCATTTAAACACCAACTCTACGTACCAAACACCGCAAAATGTACAACCTGTTACATATCAAACACCGCAAAATGTACAACCTGTTACATATCAAACACCGCAAAATGTACAACCTGTTACATATCAACCACCGCCAAAAGTACAGCCTGTAAATGCACAGACCAAATTCCAACCACATAACAAATCCCAAGTAAATAATCAACCCAAATTCCAACCAGTTCAAAAAGTCCAGCCAAATCCGCCCCAATCCATACAAAATAGTCAATTCAAATTTCCTGCCCAGAAATTGCAGCAACATCAAAAAGTAATTCAGCCCAAATCCCAACCAGTTCAGAAAGTAACACCATTAAATCAAGACAAAAAATACTCTAAAAATACCCTAAATTTCAGCATTGATTTGGATGAAGAAGACCCTACCATTATTAATTTGGATTAATAATGGTAGGGTGATATACTATCCCTTACTATCCCCTTTACAACAATGGGCGGAGGATCGAAAAGGTTGACAGCTTCAGATACTTAGGTGTTCATATAACTGAAGATGGCAGCACGCACAAGGAACTCGCAATCCGTCTAGGAATTGCTGGAGCAACCTTCAACACGATGCGTGCTTTCTGGAGTCCCAGTTTATACTCATCAAAAACAAAATGCCGACTCCTTAATTCCTGTATTGTGCGGTGCTCCTTTATGGATGCGAATCCTGGCACCCCACAAAAGCTCAGAATGCTCGCTTGTTGAGATTTGAGAATAAGTGTCTGAGAAGGATTCTAGGCATTAGGTGGTTTGACTTCATTACCAACGCTGAAGTTAGGGAACGGACGCAGCAACCTCCAATAACTGGAGTCATGAAGATGCGGCGATAGACCTGGCTTGGGCATGTACTCCGGATGCCTCGGGAGAGCCTGAAGCCGAGCTGCCTCTTCTTTACGCCTGCAGGATCCCGCCGTCCTGGCAGACCGTCGATGACCATCCTACGATTGTATTCGGCGGAGCTGATGGATGCGGGCCTGACGTGGGAGGAGGCGAGAGAGCTGGCTGGAAAAGAAGAAGAAGAAGATATACCAATAATTTTTTTGGTATGAAGTCGGAGCTTATAATTTTATGTAAAATTTTCTGTAAAATAATAATTATTTCAATGTTTTGTTTCTTTATTGATAAAGATTGGATAAAGAAATAAATGAAGTCAAAATATCTAATGAATTAGTTTGTGAAAAATTTGATGAAATAATAAAAAATCTCCAGAATATAAGTGAAATCAAAAGCTCGGTCAATGGTCTCCAACAAGAAGTTAAGAAAAGAGGAGCAATAATCAAAAGCTTGGAGATCCGAGTTGCTGAGATGGAACAAAAACAATCATCAGATCACATCGAAATCTTGGAGATCCGAGTTGCTGAGATGGAACAAAAACAATTATCAGACCACATCGAAATCACGGGAATGAATGAAGAAGAAATGGAAAACACCGAGAAAAAGGTTACTGAATTTCTAAATAAATTTGGCACTAAAGTGGGGCCTGAAGATCTTTTGTCTGTCACAAGGAAGTATGACAGGAGACCAAACCGCCCGAAAAAAATATACATCCAAACAAGAAATGAAGATATCAAATATGAAATCTTAGCAACTAAGAAGAAATTAAATGAAATAAGACTATCCCAAAAATCAGATATCTTCATAGGGGAAGTGATTACACCGTATTTCAAAGATCTCTTATGGAAATCAAAAAACAAAACCAAAGAAATACATAATCAGTATACATGGGTAAAAAACGGACAAATTCTTATGAAAAAAGAAAATGGTGCGAACATAGTTAAAATTAGTCACGAGGAAGATCTTCTTCATCTCTAATTCAGATATAACCTAAGTGATATCAAAATCAATATAATATGGCTTTAGAAATCTTAGAAAAATTAGACCTTATTAAGACAACCAAATTTTACACAACCAATTTCTAAATAAAGAAAAATCATTCGAAATTTTAAATCAAAACATAAGGAGCATACAGAAAAACTTTGATGAATTTACTATTGTTTTAAAAACAATCAATATGAACATTGATGTTATAATTCTAACAGAGTGCTGGATTTCAAAAGATTACTCTCCTAAACACATTGAAAACTACTTACCTTATCACATAAGAAATAATACCAAACAGAATGATGGCGTCGTCATTTATATTAAAGAAAACCACAATACAAAAGTTGAGCAAATAATAGTGGACGGAGCTAATTGTTTAAAAATATTTATAGGTAAAGATCTGTGCATTCTTGCTATATACAGAACCCCGTCAGTTCAAAATACAACTGTTTTTTTACAATCCCTTGAGACCATTCTGTCGTCAATGAATCAGATAAAAAATATTGTAGTTGTTGGAGACATCAACATTGCTATATTAGGTAATGGACACCCCCAGCCAAATAAATATGAAGAATTATTAGAATATTTTCATTTAAAGAGCATAATCAATGAACCAACTAGTTTAACCCTTTGACTGCGGGTCCCGAACATAGCCGGGACGCGGCGCGGGGTACCGCCAGTGCGGGTCCCGAACATAGCCGTTTTCAATATTTACTTGCTCTCTGTGACATCTGTACGCATTTATTCCAAACTTTTTTTGGTTTATTCAATAGATCCATCTTTCCTGTACACAGGGGAATTTTTTCGGCTAAATAATATTATTATAAACATGTCTCCTGATCCCTTTTTCATCGATCGCGCGACATCAGTCGGAAATTGGTGCCGCGCGCGCGCTTGTTGTGTGAGTGTTTATAGTACGTTCGCTCGGGGGTCTCAAGTACGTGCATATTTATTTGAATGTCGATTCATTGCTAAAGTAAACATCGTTTTATTCTTCACCGCGCTTGCAATTATTTTTTATTGTTATTGTTTCCTTTGTCATTAAAACCGACCGAGATTTATATTTCATGTGTTAAGTTGGACTAAATGTTTATTTGGTGCTATATATACAAGTATATACCTAGTACTTGTTCTGTTGAATGATATGAAGTGCGTATAAGGAACGTTAATTTTTATCGACATATTTATTTACATTTTTCATAATGGCTCGTAGAAGTGATAATTTATTTGGGAAAGATGATAAATATAATGAATTTTATTATGAATAGTGATTCAGAGGATAGTCATGACAAAAGCGATTCTGAAGAAGAATTACCATCTAAAACAGGTCTGTTGAGCGGGAACCTAATATCGAAACTGATCCGACACCAAGTACGTCTGCAAGTGTACCGCGTCAACCCTCTCACGTACCACCTACATGGGAATGTGGCCATTATGATCCTTTTATCCACCAATTCAATAATTCTAATCCAGGTGTAAAAATTCATTTTGATCAAAATTGCAATGAATCTGATATCTTTTTTACATTTTTTATCAGTCGATGTGATGGAAAAAATTGTTTTAGAAACAAATAGATATCACAGTGATGTCATAAAGAGTGCCGATTTAAGACCTCACTCTATACTCCGAAACTGGAAAAACGTGACAGTCGCTAAATTATATATCTTTTTTGCACTGACAATGCTAATGGTAAGAAGCAAGAAGTTATCTGTCACTGAATTTTGGACTACGGACTCGACTACGGGTTAGTGTATAATAAATTATATATTAATTACGTACCTACTTATGCATTCATTATGTAGGTAGTATTTTTCAATAAAATAAAACATTAATATAAACATAATTTTGGCTGATTGACTATTTTGAGGTACTAAGTTTATTACAAAAAAAATAATTATTTTTATTTTGAAAAACTGAGTGAACGGACTATAAAATGATTTGCTTAGAAAATAAAAAAGGCCTCGAAAAAAAAAAGGTTTTTATTTTTATATTTCAATTGAGAGTGATAAAATGGAAAACATAGTTTTTCCTAGTTTTGGTGGTGCCATCAGACATCTATGAAAAAAAAATTGAGCACCGTAAATAAAGGTAAGATTTTTTTTATCAAAAAAAGGAAATTCTGAAATTAATTCAGCACTGGCGAAGCGCCCGCGCGCAATATATTCAGCAGTCAAAGGGTTAAAGGTTCCAAATCTTGAATTGACAATATCATGATCAAAACAAAAAAGTCAACTTTGAATTACCACTACACCTCATTTATAGAAATTGAATTGAGTCATTATATTAATTGATAACTCATGTAATTATCATCAACAACAAGAATACATTTAAAAATATGTACAATTGGAGGGAAAAAAAAAACAATAGAAAACAAAACGTGGGATGTAATATTAGAAATTCCTGATATCAATTTAGCTTGGGAAGCATTTGCTTAATATATATGTATATGAAGTACAAGCGAACAAAAAAAAAAATTATCAAAATCACCATAAAATTAACTTAATATCGATGTGTATTAATCTACGATTACTGTGCTCAAGACTCAAGATATTGCAACAATAATTGTCATAATATATTTGAACCTCATCTACCTACCATTTTTGTGATAGAGTGACATTGATTATGTGTGTAAATTAATATTGTTTAACTTGTTATATTTTTTGCAAATAATGTCGACCGGGAGAAAAAAATAAACTTGTAAAATGCTTTCCTCAGCATGGGGTACCCCAGTGAGGAATGCATTAAAAATAAAAATATGACATCTTAAAAACTGCAATGTACTAAAAATAAAAAATATAAAAAATTATACCGACTTTATTTGTGAAAAAGTTCTTTTTTATTATCTATTTTGTTTTTTCGTTTTGTTCGTTGTAAATAATTAAAATGTTTTTTAAAAATGTATTAAATATTATTTTAACTGTTTACGCGCGTAATGCGCGTAAACACCCCAACACTCCAACAAAAAAGTAGATCGTAGTATGAACAGAAATAATAGGGAAGGGGCTGTGGGTGATGGAAAAATTATGGCTACTAGCTGACATTGGATAATTCAACAGCTTTGATTGCAGCAGGAGTGGTGTGGAATGAATCCAACACCTCCGCATAGTCGCTATACGTAAATATTATGGCTCTTTCTGACTTGGCCAACTTAGTGGATTGGAGGAATTTTTATACTATGAATATCACTTTGCTTGGGGTGCGTTTGTGGAATCCGTATGCTCCACATAGGGAGTGGATATGGAATTATGATAATGATGTTGAAATATCAGTGTGATGGAAAGAGATAAATATGTACTTAGCAAAGTAAAAAAATATATTATAAAAGAGACACTGCTTTTATTATATTTTTCAAATCCGAACATGGATAGAACGAGTACTCGTTACTTGGATATTAGGAAGTAACGAATTAGTACATAGACACCTCTAGTTGCTTGAAGTAGACTTTTATTCCCCTTTATAATTGAGGTGGTTTAATAAATAATATTGGTATCGATGAGGTATTGTTATTCCATAACGTCGATAATGGGGCACATATTTGACCATTCTCAGCGATCGGAGAGAGTCGATGACCTTTTTTTTTTAGTCTTCCAGCCCTCAGCCTTCCACTTTCACTTTCGGACCCAACCTAAACGGATGACCTTTTTTTGTCTTCCGGTCGAAATATCGATATTTTCTTATCGATTTTTTGGGCAATATCATATCAATAATCCGATAATCAGAAAAAGAAAAAAAACTATTGATATTAATTCTGATCATATATGCTCCAATCATAGATAAATCGATATTTTATGAAAGCTATTACCGATATCGCAATAGCGTTTTTTTTATATCGATATTTGACCGATATCGCACATCCCTATTTTTAAGTCCAGTTGATCAGTGGGTAGTGGGATTTAATCTATGGATCAATTGAATTAAATCTATGGTCAATGTCAATAAATGTGTCAATTTGGTGTCAAAATCTGTGGTGTCAATATTCAGACCGAAACTTAAATTCCAAGATGTTTGCTGTAAATTAGAACGTTATTAATTTGATTATTAATCTACAATGGATAGTGCGCCAAAAAAGATTTCGTTTGGCTTCAGCAAACAGATAAAAAATTCTGTTTGTAAACCGGCCGAAGAAAAGAAACAATTTATTGATTGTTTGGAGGGAAAATCCATTAAAATCAAAGAGTAAGCAAATAAATGTGCTTTCAATTCTTCTCCAGCCATTTATCAATAAAAATTAAACCTTTCTTTGATACGAATGCGTGAGCGCACGCAGGAAAAAAACAAATATTAGTTTCTATACTTCTCTTAGGTTAGGTTTTACCTTTTTTTTAAGAGGTTAGGGAACTAAATCAATATGAAACTTTGTAATTATTATACTAGAAATGTCTATATTTTGGATGGCGATATTGCATCCCTAGATTATATTTTATCGCAAACTATTATCAGTGTCAATAATTTTTCGTATGTGCTTAAAAAAATTTCAGTGCAGAAATTGTAGAAGAAAAGAAACCTCTGGTAATTCCTCTCAGAGTGCGCACCACAACTGCCTCCGTGTTGGCTCGTATCGCGAGAGGTGAAGAGGACCTGTCCACAGAAGATGAGAAAACTGAAATCCCACAAGTTGACACCGCGGCGGAACCCTCCAAAACTGAAACACTGGACAATATGGCGGAGAGAGAAATTTTAGAAAACCTCAAAAAAGAAAATATGCTGAAATCAAGTAAATCTAATCTCGTTTTGCCAGTGACGAGTACCATCAACTATACTGGAGAGGTTTGTAAAAATATATTAATAGTAAATTTTTGTAATATTATATATCGTCTACGAAGAAACAACACCGCCGGGGATACTTCACTTTACGTGGTAACTATTATGAGACTAGTCTATTGGTAAATCCATAGATAATAGGTTATGAAATTTATACAGTAGGTTAAGATAGGTTGGGTTTAATAAAATAATTTACATCAAATAGCTATTTAAAAGCAATATCCTTTATAATAGGTTATGAAATTTATACAGTAGGTTAATGATAGGTTGGGTTTAATAAAATAATTAGTGACCGACCGAAGTTTCGGTTTCGGCCAGAAAATCATGTTTCGGCCAGAGGTTCGGTTTCGGCCCAAAAAGAGCCAAACCTTACGGTCGCGCCGAAACAAAACAACAACAACGTACTTTCCGGTCGCATAATTCTATTTTCTGATACTGAAAACTGTTGTTAAATTTTAATGAGACTGTTTATAAGAATTAATAAATAATGTAACTAGGTACTTACGTAAGTAATTCTAAAAAAAGACAAAGTTATTGATCTCAGAATAACTAGTGATTATTTTTAATAAACAAAAGTTTAAAAAGTAAGAATATGGGTATTCCACTTTATTTATACTTGTTCATTTGTTATGTATGTGTCACCAACAAAGGTATTGGAAAAAACAGCCCACTGATATTTTAATTCAACGTTTATAAAAGGTTCGGTTTCGGTTTCGGTTTCGGCCGAAACTGAAATCAAACCGAACCTTCGGATTCGGTTTCTGTTTCGGCAAAAAAACACGTTTCGGTCGGTCACTAAAAATAATTTAAAATCAAATAGCTTTTTAAAAGCTAAATTTATACAGTAGGTTAAGATTTTTAAATCCAACCAATCACAGCTTTGCCCATTTCTATGCTGTACCTCTATAATCCAGAGAGTAAAAACTTTTGTGGAATTTTGACAGCTCTACCACGTAAAGTGAAGTATCCCCATACCGCCCCGCCACATATAGTTAAAAAATCATTTTTTTATTAAATTTGATAAAAGTGTCCAATGTTCTTTGTTTTTTTTTTTTTTTTTTATTTATTTAATATATTATCGAATTTACAAAGCTTAATAAACACAAATTATACAAAATAATCATAACGCTATACCTCACCAATAAAAAAGACAAGCTCTTGTGCTTGGTGAGGGAGGTTACGCTAAAGATACATAATAATAGTAGTAATCTAATATAAGTATAAAGTATTAATATAAGTAGTAGTACAATAAGGTAAAATATATAAGTAGTAATAATTGTAAGGTAAATTAAAAAATAAATCTAGGTACTAGATGTGCAAAATAAACAATTAAGTAAGTATAGTAAGTAAGAAGATAGTGATTATAGTTGTTTGAAATAAATGGTTGTTTCTCCTGTAAAATTAGTTTATTGGCGTTTGGGTGGTATTGTTTCTTAGTCGACGATATGAAAAGCTGGCAATCGAAATGGGGTAATTGGCCCAAACTTAATTTTAAGGAGAGCCAAAAAGTAAAAGCAAGTTATTTCCATATTGTGTGAAATCAACATCTATACTTTGACTTCACTCTAATTTTTAAAGCACTTTTACACCGCTCGGACTGGAATAGTTGACTCAGACATAGCTGTATGCAAAAAGACCAATCGCAACAAATAATGAGTCTTTAGTGAAATATTTAAATCTAAGTATCCTTTTCGAGCAATTTTTTTATTTATTTCTAGTCAAGCCTAGATGACTATGAAAATATTCCTGTCGGCGATTTTGGGATGGCGATGTTACGAGGAATGGGGTGGGCTCCGGGAATGGGGATGGGAAAAAATGGCAAGTATGTATATCAATAACACTACTCAGTAGACCTACGATTATATGGATTACAAAATATTCTCTCCTGTGAGGTTAAGGTGCATAATTAACTGTAAGCTTCTGACTTCTGCACCTGCAAATGGTGATATTGGATGTTTTACTGACACTAAATATGGCATTAATTCTCAAGCGTCTTCAAAATTAAAATGCATTTTAAAAATATCATTGTTGCGCCTGCCAATTTTTTTTTTTGCGAATATTGTTTTCTTCTACATATTGTTGTAATTATAAATCCGACATAGTTCTATTTTTTTTTATTTATTTGTATTGTAACAGGTATTTTTGAATAAATCTGTTTTTTACTTTTTCTGAAAAATTGTATTTATTTACATAGTGGAATTTGCAGGCGCAACACGATATTTTGCAGTTTACCAATTTTTTGATAATGCGGATTTTTTATTTATTTGAATTATGCTCATCCCCAATTTAATCTTGGCAATCGAAGTTCTATTGTATTACTGTAATGAAATCAAGTAATCTCTTTCTTTTAACTTAGACCGGGTTATGGTCTAGTGGTAGAATTATAGATTCACTAAGTTCGAATCCCACCACTGCAGCTGCAAAAATTATCAAAACTTTTATTATTTCTCTAAGATAATTGTAAAAAAAAGCTTTTAAAACAGTTTTGGAGTACCTTCCAGATCTACAAATTTAGTTTTACCACAAATGAGGCCAAGAGGAATGGGATTGGGAGCAGACAAAGCTGCCACCGTGCCTAAGAAGGAAGAAAAAAATATTAAAAAAGAAACAAGCAAAAATCAAAAACCAACAGATGATTTAGAAAAAAGCACAGGAAAACATGAAGATGAATCTACCCAGCAGGTAAAAACAGTGTGGCATCTTAACCTACTGTATAAATTTCGCTTTTAAATAGCTATTTGATTTTAAATTATTTAAAAAAAAAATGCTGTCTTAACCTACTGTATAAATTTCACTGTGTTGGTATTTTTAAATACAACCAATCACAGCTTAGCCCATTTCTATGCTGTACTCTATAAACCATAGAGTAAAAACTTTGGTGGAATTTTGACAGCTCCACCTCGCTCTCTCGAGTTACACCCAGTAATAAGGGAAAGTAATAACACCCAGATAAGTAGTAATATGGTTGATATTCCTGTTTAAGTTTGTGAAAATACTTTTTTTTTCACAGAAACACCCAAAAGATGAAAGCAACAGTAGTAAATACCGCGAAAAGAACAAAGAAAGCAATTCACATAGCAGCAAACGTGAACACGACTGGCACAAGGAAAGCAGAGATACCCAGAAGTCTTATACTAGAGAAAGCGAAACCAGCGGGCGAAAGCACGAGAGCCAAAATGAGAACAGGAAACACAAGCATCAATCTTCATCATCCCGGTACGATAAACGAGAGGACAGGAATGACAGGAACACAAAGTACCGCTCCAGCCGGAGTTCGCCCACTCGAGATAGAGATAGGAAGAGGAAGAAAAGTAGAGATAGAAACTCATCAAGAGATTGATATATTTTATTGTAGGTATGCAAGTATTTTTTTAAATAATAATAATTTATTGAGATCACCATCTTTCTTAATTATTTAAAGATAACTAATAAAAGTTACATAAAAATACTTGGTATACTTACACTTCACTCTGTTATGGGCATCTTGTGAAAACGCTAACTGGCAAATAAATATAAGTGGAAGTGTACCAAGTATTTTTATTTAACTTTATTAGTTATTTTTAAATAATGAAATCATGGAATTCCACCAAGTAATGTCAACAAAAATATAAAAAAGTCTTTCTGGTTTTCCTTTGTAATTATTTACGATCAATAAAATGAATTGAATCCCTATGTGGGATAACAGTATTGCTGTTTTTCCATAAAGCGCCATGTAAGCATATATGCTTATCAAAAATTAGATCTTATATTCCTGGACGCCGGGAACCTGACGCCTTGATAATCATGAAGACTCAGGAGACATCCGTAGTATATGGCCCAAACGAATCATCGTCCCCTGATGACATTATTATTATTGTTATTTACCTATGTCAACATTTGAATGACCACAAAATAATAAAAAATCTACTCTCATAACTCAAGTCTCTTTCATTCTCAAAACTCAACTGTTGTACTACTAGTACAACAGCTATACCAGATTTGTACTCGAATATGATTCTAGAGGAGCTAAAGCTCTTCATGAGCTATGATCTCTAGTATTATAGGTTGTGTTTACAATCACTCTATACAAACTTTGAAGTGATCAGCCTTTACTCCCATTGTCAATGAACCAAGAATTCGACAGGTACGTAAACGAAACAAAATAAATTATCAATGTTTTTTATTTATTGAAATATAATAAAGTACCAAATTATTCAAATGAATACATAAATACATAAAATCAAAATAAACAACATACATAAAAAAACTATGTTCATATTTCCTTATATTTTAATGTGGGTATGTACAGACATATAGTAGTATTACACTAGAGTGGAGAATCAATCTCTTGGGGGACTTTTAGACCAAGATTTCCTTTTAGTAGATTCTTTGGGCAAGGACCAACTTTTGGATCTGTTTCTTGGAGCTGAAGATTCACCCCTTTCCTTGTCATCCTGTTTTGTCTCTGGGGTTTTAACGGACTTAGCGTCGCTAGTTTCCTCCACCCTTCTCTTTGATTTATCTGTCGGACTTGCGTGTCTCGATTTTGACCTGGATCGAGATCTCTTATGCCGAGAACGCGATCTTGATTTAGATTTGTGCGAGCGTGACCGAGAATGGCGACTGTGTCGAGATCTCGAGCGACTGCGTGACCTTGTGCGACGGTGACGTGAGCGCGAGCTGCGTGACCTGGAGCGTGAGTACCGCGACCTGTGGCGAGACGACGACCTTCGTCGAGAGCGCGACCTGGAATATGACCGTGACCTTGATCGGCTGTACGATCTTCTCCGAGACCTAGATCTACTCCGAGAATAGGAGTCTCTGCTGTTTCGATCTCCAGATTCCTCTGTTAATTTCTTGAAGTATCTAGAAAATTAAAAGCAATAATTAAAACAATGCTATTTTACTTTAAGCTGGGTTCACATTACACAATACACAGCATGTTTTTTTTACAGTATTCGATTTTTACCGAATAAACAGTGGGGTGTTCACACAACATGATTTTAATTTGTGATTAAAAAGTCACAGTTTTCACTCCAATCAGACTGAATAAATATGTTAGTTCATTCAGCTTTCGTAACAAGTCTGTCGAGTATTTGGTAAAGGTATTTAGCTGCATATGTTTTTAGCAGTACAAAGAACGTTCTAATGGTGCTATACTTAGTGTATAGGCCATAGCTTATTTGGTAAGATTTATCTTGCATAAAAAGTGCAGTACAATGCCGTGGAAACCTAGGCTTACTGAAGGTTCAAATGGGAATTCATATCAGGTAATAAAGTAAATGCTGTAAGAGTCTAAATGAAAATAAGAAAAAAAGTCTTACTTGTAATAGGCGTGATGCGCATTAGGTCCATCGAAGTACGGCATCCGGGGCATGCCCCTGAAGCCCCCTGCCCCGCGCGCCCCCCGGGGGCGTCGCGTGTACCCGCGCCCGCGCCCGTAGGGCTCCACCACGCCCGGGGGGTAGTACCCACCTCGAGGGAAGAAATGACCTGCAAAGGTAATCAGAATGTTTAACAAACCGCTTCCACCATAAATATATGCCGAGTCTAATCTAAGTTACCTGACATCTATACTATAAAATAGAAAATACATGTGTCTGTACAATGTTTATTTATGTATTTGTTTGTCCGTTACATCTTGCAATATATCTGGGCAGGGGGCCTAAAGGGGGGTTTTTTTTTAAAAAAAAACCCCCGGGGTTTGGGGTTTAAAAGGGCCCCCCTTTTTTTTTTTTAAAAAAATTATTTAATTTTATTTTTTTTTAAAAAATTTTTTTAAATTTTTTTATTTTTTTTTTTTTAAAAAAATTTGGGGGTTTGAAAATTTTTTAAATTTTTTTTAAAGGGGGGTTTTTTTTTAAAAAATTTTTTTTTTTAAAAAAAGGGGGGGGAAAAAAGGGGGGGGTTTTTTTAAAAAAAAATTCCAAAAAAAGGGAAGGGGGAAAATTGGAAAAAAAGGGGAAAAAAATTTTTTTTAAAAATTTTTTTTTTAAAAAAGGAAAAAAAAAATTTTTTAATTTTAAAAAAAAAAAAGGAAAAAAAAAAAATTTTTTTTCCTTTTTTTTTCCCCCAAAAAGGGTTTTTGAAAATTTTTTTTTTCCCCAAAAAATTTTTTTTTTTAAAAAATTTTTCCCGGGTTTTTTTTTTTTTTTAAAATTTTTTTTTTAAAAAAAATTTTTTTTTTTAAAATTTTTAAAATTTTTTTTTTTTTTCAAAAATTTTTTTTTTTTTTAAAAAAATTTTTTATAAAAAAGGGTTGAAAAATTTAAAAAAAAAAAGGAAAAAAAAAAAAAAATTTTTTTTTAAAAATTTTTTTTTTTAAAAAATTTTTTTTAAAAAAAAAGGGGAAAAAAAATTTTTTTTTTAAAAACAAAAAAAAAAATTTTTTTTTTTTTTTTTTAAAAAAAAAACCAAAAAAAAAAGGGGGTTTTTTTTTAAAATTTTTTTTTTTTGGGAAAAAAAAAAATTTTTTTTTTTAAATTTTTAAAACCGGGGGAAAAAAAAAAATTTTTTTTTTTTTTTCTTTTTTTAAAAAATTTTAAATTTAAAAAGGGGAAATTTGAAAAAATTTTTTTTTAAAAAAAAAGATTAAAAAAGTTTTAAATTTACAAAGGGGGTTAATTTATTAAAAAATGGTGGGTTTTTTTTTAAAAAAAAAGGGGGTTCTTTTTTTTGGGAAGATTTTTTTTTGGGGGACAAGAAAAATTCCACGGTGTTTTTTGGAAATAGAAGTTCTTTTTTTTTTAAAAAAATTTTTTTATTTTTTATACTAGTTAAAAAAAATTAAACAATGAAGGGGGGCCCATAAAAAATGAATTGAGGCCTGGGGTTTGGAAGGGATTGGAGCAGGAAAGGTTTAGGACGACGCCTTGGGCTTGAAGGAAGTTCCGGTGTGAGAAACCCCCTCCACGGGGATTTAAAAAAGCTTAATTAATTTTTAAAAATTTTAATTTTTTTAAAGATAAAGTAAAATTATTTTTTCCCCTTTAAGACAGCCAAAGTTTTTTCCACCAATCCATAAAGGTTTTTTTAAATAAAATAAACCCCCACTTTATTATTGATTTTTTATTTGTTAAAATATATATTTATTACCTTTTTAATTCCCATTTTTTCGTAAATTTTTTTTAAACTGTTTTTCCCTTGGGGTTTTGGGTTCGGGGTATTTTTTGGTTTTTCCCCTTTAAAATTCAGGTTTCTTTTAAACCCTTTTCTTTTAACAAAGTCCTTTAATTGATTTAAGTTAATCATTTAAAAGAAAAATTTTTAAAATAATATGTAATAATTTTTTTAAATGGTTGATATAAATTTTTTTTTAAAACGTTATAGTTAAAATGTGTCTTAAAAATTGGGAGGGTTTTCTATTGAAAGCCCGTAAATTGTTTTTAAAAACCCCTTTTACTTTTTAAAATGGTGTCGTATTTGGACCGGACAATTCAACTATTTTTTGGGTTGAAAATTGTTTAATGATGTTAAAATTAATTTTTTTTTTTTATTAGGTTTTAAAAAATTAAAAAAAACCAGTAAAAAAATCATTTGCTTTGCAGGTTCGACAAAACATGAACACCGCAAGGTTGGAGGAAAGTGCTTCCGGTTTCGGAGGTTGGTTTGTCATATTTGGGGGTTTTGGGTCGTCTTTAAATTTCGTAAAAAATTTGGATCGAGTTTGCCTGTTGGGTGGATCATACCACAGGAAATATCTAATTCTAATACTAAATGGGAAAAAATATCTATCAAAAGATAACTAACTTTAAATAATTGTTCTCTACTTTGTTTAACGCATATTTTGGTTGCATTTTATTACTATGTTTTTATCTTAATTTTCATCTTTAAATGTGTATTTTCACAAATAAATATACTCTTAATAAAAAAATGTGTTTAATTCCTTTCCATTTGTACATTTATATAAGTACACGGGGTTTGTAAAAATAAGACCGGAATTTACCCATCAATTTATATTTTTTATTTATTTTAGTACATTGCAATTTTATAACATATTATTATTTTTTAATACATTCCTCACTAGGGGAACCCGTGGAGAGGAAAGCATTTTACAGGTTAGTTTTTTTTTTGTCATTACAAAAACTTAAACAATATTCATTTACACATAAGGCTTGATCTTCAAATTTCTATCCATATTTTAATTATATCAGGATAATAAACTCTACCAGGCAAACATAATATTGAGGAGGTGTCTGGGATTTTTAACAAAAAAGGAATTAAGGTTCCTAGAAGTCAGAACAAATAAGCTTTTTCTTTATATGTTTTTATTTTTATATTCATCTTTAGGTTTATATTGATATATATACGTATTTATTATTTTATGGGCATAGTTCAAAACAACTAAAAAAATACATATAGGTATGTCATAATGTGATATTAGCCTTGTTTCTATACAAAAAATATCTAATGTAAAAATATGTACATTCAAAAAAGACAAAATTAAATGAGAAAACAAAAATTCACAATAAAAACCACAATGGCTTAAAATTTTATCCAGCAAATGAATTTGGTGGCATTATTCATGTGTATTCATGCACACAGAATAAACAGTTGTTATTTTTTTACGTGTATTTCTTCTATGATAAATCAAATATGATTTCTGGTCTATGATCTAAAAAAATGTTTTACATTTTTCCCTGTTGGTGTTTTTAATTAAAATAATACATTTCCAGAAATCAGTTACAAACTGTTGCTAATGAAAAAGATGAACACAGTTAGTATTGTAATTATGTCTAACAATTATTTATTTATTGCTTTCACACATACAAAAACATCACTTACAAATATACATACTTAGATAATATTTTATCATACATATTTAAGTCCTTACAAAATATTTTGGGGTTACTAAAAATAATGAAAACTTATTTTTATATTCATTGTATCTTTTCAAAATAACTAGATAAAGTAGACTTTATTTTGACTTTAGATTAGCGATAAAGAAATCGATTACTGGTAAACCGAAATGGTACATGGATAATTATTTTAATTCATGAAAATATTTTAAGACAAATTTCCACGCATTATACAAATGCTGAGGTAGGTACATTTTTGTCTATAAATGAGTTAATTTTGACCAAAGTTGAAAACGTTAAATGTCAAGTTTTTTACTTGATAGACTTTTATAGTTAATCGAGTCTACACACTAACTATAAAATTAATGTAATTTGATAGGTAGCCACATTGAATTACTTGAAAAACAAAAAACCATTCACATTAACACTATCACCAACAGTTAATTTTTGGATGACCAAAAACTGTTACAAAATCCAACAAAATCACATTTTCCAAAGATACTATAATCTAGAATCATTTGGATGTTTTTGTTATGAAAACACTTACAAAAAACATAGTATATATAAAAGTCAATTATCTAAATTAATAATTAAAATTAAAGTTTATGTACAAATAATTCTTCACAATGAAATTATTATTATTGTGTGTAGTTAGTATGTGCCACCATTTTTGAACAATAATACAGCATCTGTCGTTCACTCAACTAATGAACACTGATAAACTCATCCCAATTTCATTTAAATATTAAATGATATCAATTTCTTACATACTGAGAAAAATTAACTAAAAGACCTTAAAATAAAAACTACTTTTATGCATAATATTAATTTATACATATTATATTCAGAATAAACAAACCGAATCTGTCATAGTTTCATTTTCACAAAGTTAATCACGTATACGAAATAACTGATGAAAAAATACATTTTCGTGCAATGTTACGAACACTTAGCAGGTAGATTAAAATCAACAGACAAATCCTGATACTTAATTTAAAACATTTAAATAAATAATAAATTTATTTATTTTCACGAATATATTTATTAAATTAATTACAGCTACACTATGTACACAATCATTTCAATTCTAAAAATTAATAAACTGTGTTTGATTTTCACGAGGCCGAATCACATATAAACACATTTTTTCTTTACTTTTTTTATTTATCAACAAAAAACATTACAAAATGGTCAAATAAATTTGTCCTCGCTGTTCATGTTCATATCATGTTCCTTTTTTCTCTTACATCTTTTTAGACGTTACGTAAATAAACTTGCTCTTCTATGTAATCCCTAAAATGCAATGATAACAGTAATAATATGTCAGCAACATGGACCCACTAGGTACAGTTAAGCCAACTGAATATTTGCTTTTATTGTAATAAGCTTGGTACAGCTGTACAGAACCCAAATCTATTTTAATAATAAACTAAATCTGCAGAAATTTCGATTATTTCATATTACCTTTCTCGTTTCCTCTCCAGTTTTCAGTTTGTACAGATATTGTAAATGTCTTTTTCCCGCTTTTTATGATGTCTC
Source organism: Micrasema minimum (assembly GCA_022494985.1). Taxonomy (NCBI): domain Eukaryota; kingdom Metazoa; phylum Arthropoda; class Insecta; order Trichoptera; family Brachycentridae; genus Micrasema; species Micrasema minimum. Next base: position 88,914 of record JAGVSP010000162.1, on the reverse strand, counting down.
CTAACCTGTGGCTACTTTCACACTGGGTACTTTTTCAGGAAGGCATAACTTCCAAACTCCAAAGTTTTAATAGTTGTAAACATAGAAACATTTAATGAACTATTAAAAAAATAGTAAATAAAGAATAGCTTTTTTATGTGTGAATAATTCATAAGGCGCCAACACTGTTCTAATTTTCTGTTGAGCCTTTCATAAAAAGTTACATAATATAACAAAAACTGATATTTCGAAGCATTCTTAATATATTTGAAGCAGATGCATAAAAGTGTCATTTTCCAATATATACAGATATCATGCGTTATTATAATGTAAAAAATATAGCAAAATCGAGAAGAATATTATTTACATATCTTTCCTTTCAACTGACGATATTTTTTTAAATATCCATGTTTTGCAGGTAATCATAATGATAAACACATCACACCTTTAGGATTATAATGACCATTTTTAGAAATGCAAAATAGAAGCAAATTTTGTCACCCTTGTATTTTGGGCATGTATTATTGTCCGCCTCGTGGCGGCGAAATTTGGCTACCGCGCACGAGGTTGTGGGTCTGATTCTCATATATATTTATTTGCATGTGATTTTCACATTCATCGTTCATTTCACCTTGGACTGGTACTGAATAATTAAGGATTTTTAAAAATAAGTTCATTATAATCCATGAGCTGTGACATGTTTGCCCCGATCCATTTAGTTTTTGCCAACTGTAAAAAGCCAAGAAAAACTGCAATTCATTTTCATGTCACTCTCACAATTTATTATTTACAAATTCTGTACTATCCATCACAATGTTGGGTGGGGGACTATTGCCACAGGCCTGCGTAGTTCCCGATCAGCGTGGCGGGGAGGGGGCCCCCGGCTGTGAATATTCTGGTTCCAGTAACGTCGTAGCAGTGGGTGTATATTGCCGGCACATACTTTACTTGATTAAAACCGTCCGCTTCTTCGTCGGGGAACTAAAATCGAATCAAACAAATTATTTTACACTAAATCTATTTATATTGGATCAATTGGACTAGTTTACGAGGGTATTTACACCAAGGGCATAAAATGACTTATGAATGTCATTGTAAAGAAGCTTTTTATGATCAATCTACTGATCTAACGTGCTCGGCGATACAATAATTCATTAAAGCGTTAGCTCCTGATAAATACAGCATGTTTTAGTAAAACACTAAAGTTACGCAACATTTCTACCGCTAAGAATTAAACAATTCATCAAATAAATTATAGTAATACGACCATAAATATATCTTCTGAAAATAATTTATTGATTTTAAGTTTTAACTCAGAATAAAGAAATGTCAAAAAAAAATTCACTTGTAATTTTTTAAAATATAAATATCATTTAATAATAATAACTACTATTATTTATATATTGTAAATATATTTTTCTTACCACATATCCTTTGGATGCTTTGAGAACTACTGTTTTAGAAGTACATGCAATACAGCATGTTTTAGTAAAACACTAAAGTTACGCAACATTTCTACCGCTAAGAATTAAACAATTCATCAAATAAATTATAGTAATACGACCATAAATATATCTTCTGAAAATAATTTATTGATTTTAAGTTTTAACTCAGAATAAAGAAATGTCAAAAAAAAATTCACTTGTAATTTTTTAAAATATAAATATCATTTAATAATAATAACTACTATTATTTATATATATTGTAAATATATATTTTTCTTACCACATATCCTTTGGATGCTTTGAGAACTACTGTTTTAGAAGTATGAATATTACTTTCTAGGTATTTCCCAGCAGTGAGATCGTAAAACATCAACATTCCTGAAAGTTGAATTACTCATTATTCATTATTGATTAAACTCATGATGGTTTACAAGTTATTTAAATAAACACTAAAATAATCTCACTCGATAAATTAAATTAAATTCTTTATTTAACACATCAAGAGTAAGATTTCAAAAATCACAAATAATGTGCATTCATGAAATCTGAAATGAAAAAAATAACCTATTTAAATGAAAAAAAAATGTTTTTAACTACTTTTTTATTAATCTAACTCCCGACCGGTTTCGAGGCAACACGTGTCTCTTTATCAAGGGTACAAGAATGAATGAAATTGGATAATGAAGTTGTGTCAGTGCATATGTTCAATGGTCAGGTCTATTGTCTGTTTAAGGTTGAGAGATGAATGGATGGGTGGGTAATTTATGTCTTTTTTTATGGATTAGGTATCTTTAAGTTAAGAAGTGGGCTGTAAGAAATATTATTTATTTGATTATTTATTAAGTTGCAATTATTATTTAAAGACTTTTTTATTTGAAAAATTTCTAAATTGTCTAATTTTAATAGTTTATGCTCTACATGTAACACTTTAACAACTTAAAAAAACACTCTACGGGGATACTTCACAAAGCGTGGTAGAGCTGTCAAAATTCCAGAAAAGATTTTACTCTCTGGATTATAGAGGTACAGCATAGAAATGGGCAAAGCTGTGATTGGTTGGATTTAAAAATCTTAACCTACTGTATAAATTTCGCTTTTAAATAGCTATTTGATTTTAAATTATTTTATTAAACCCAACCTATCTTAAAACCTATTATACTATGGATATACCATAGACTAGTCCTCATAAAAATTACCACGCTTTGTGAAGTTATGCCCCACTCTACTGTAACACTTTAAAAAAATAGCCGGTTAATTTTCAAAAGAAAAATTTAAAATTAAATGATATTCACCTAAGCCAGTGCCGATGGTGAGCATGTTTCCCTGAAAGCTAGCTGATCTTATTCCGCAGCCATTGTACCGGGAAGTAATCTTTTTCACATATTGCAAGGTGCGACAGTCCAGTAGAAGTGTGTAAGATTTACATCCTATCGCATACAGTCCACTTTCTTGTGTCGCTAAGCAGACTAAGTCCTGACACGATGGCAGCTTTCTAGATATTTTCTGTTTGAAGGTTTCGGCGTTGAAGACGTGAATATAACCGTTGAGCGTCAACGCTGCTATTTCTTTCCAAGTTTTGTTAAATGTTATTGCACGAACTTTTTGGCCTGAAAAGATCATTATTATTTTATTTTATATCCCTACAGAGATGAGGTAGAATTTTGTACAAATTCAGGAGTGTGGACATTCGAGGGCTTATGACCTGTCATTGGCTGGGTTAAGTGGCCACTTTATGTAGGTACTACAACATTCCCCATTCCGCTTATTAGTGAATATCCAGACCAGGTAACATTTTTGATTTTGTATACATGCTACGAATCGAGAATCATCCACCAGCGAGTTGAAAGCTCTATCTATGCATTGATATTGAAGTTAAATATTTATTAGCAAATTACTTAATTTTTGTAATTAAGACTCTTCTGACGAGTTAAATTAAGTACTAGTAATCGCCTGCAGAAGACTGCTATTTATTTTACTTATATTTAGACCAGGAATTTTATACAACATTTTGGGTTGTGTTCAAATACTTGTACACAAATCTGGATTTTATCCCAAGACGGAAGTAGGTATATATTTTATTTACAAAAACATTTTCCACAGCTTTGTTTGAACAGTTTGATAAGTCCATCAGCAAAAATTATAAGTTTTCACAGTTTCTATATTTATATAAAATATTTCATCTCCGACATCTAATTGTTGAAAAAAAGTAATTTTCACTTAACGGCCTTTTAGACATAGGAAGGCAGTGCATATATAAAAAAATTTACAAATTGCAAAGTCATAAGATATGAAGAAAATCTTACCTGATCTGCACTCTTTAATAGTGATGGGGGATATGTAATTATACAGGGGCACAGGTGGCTGAGCGGGGCCCGCAGTGGCGGGGGGCGGAGCTGGCTTAGTGACCGTGTTGGAGCTCCCGGGGGCGGCCTTGTCAGGGGGCGCGGCCACCTCTTCACCGTCCTCAGCGCTCACCCGCCAGAGTGCCATTTTGGTGTCGCGGGAGCCGGAGACAAGAAATTCATCGTCTAACCAGCACATGTCCAAAACCTGAAGTATGCAAATTTTATCATTATTGATATCTCAACAGAGAATGCAGACAAAGAAGATCTGGAAAGGAATACAGATATCTAGGTATGGAGATTAATTATCTGAGTGTAATTTACCCAATCTTTATGCGCCTCCCCGACGCACACGGGGTCCAGCGTGGGCAGGCGGTAGACGGCGATCTCCCAGGAGTTGCGGGCGCCGGTGGCCAACAGGGTCCGCGAGGGGTTGATCTCCACCGCGTGGATGCCCGTCTGGTGCTCCACCGCGCCCCACTGCTGCCGCCCACGCAACGTCGGGATCACGTCGAGCTGCCGCGTGTTCACGTCGTAGACCATCAACTGGAAAACATTCCTACCATCAATTTCAAGGAAAACAAAATAAACAATACTACTGGAAAAAGTCCAAAGATATGCTACAAAAAACCCCAAATTATTGAAAAATATGCCATATCACGGTAGATTAAAACCACTAGGGCTTACATCATTGGAAGAGCGACGGAAGAGAGGGAATTTAATTGAAAATTACAAGATACTAAATGATTACTATGACTGCCACCTGCACGAGATGTATCAGCTGAATCCCAACACCAACCTACATGGCCACAACTGGAAGCTCTATCGTCCCCAAATCTGTAAAAGTGTTAAAAGTTGGATTGTAATGGTTTTGAATTTTATTCAATACACAATTTATACTTTAAATCACAATTATTTATTTGTCACGAATCGGTAGGTACACATACATATTTATTTCGACAAGAAGATACTGGATAATGGTCTTGAAATGATTGCTTTATATATCAGCAGACGGCGTTTATATATCGAAAGGGTAGAAACAGCTTCTAGAACAATCCAAACATGGCAAATCGAAATTTCTAGTACATTCCACGATCTAGTATCTTCCATATAGCACCTTTTTACATAGAGAGTAGAAACTTAAGATGAAATGTATATACTTTAGTCCTAAATTAGAGATGTTTACCTTATTGCACTTTGTTCCAAATACAACTTGTCGGTCGGAGAGCCACTGTGAGCAGAATACTTTGTTCATATTTCCTAAACTAACAGGAGTTTCTTTGAACATGTCATGTGTGAGAATGTGACGGGATGCGTATGATGGATTAATGAAGCGACTCTGAAAACAATTAAAAAATGTTTTGAAATACGCTAAAAAAAAGTACAATAATATAATATATTTAGACAATATTAAAAAATATACCAATGCTGCGGAAAAAGTGGACTTAAGAAACATTTAACTGCTAAAAGCTAAACAATAAATAATTAAGGCGGCCTCCGTAGCGTAGTGGTTAAGACGCTGGACTCACGATACGGAGGTTCCAGGTTCGATTCCCGGTGAGAACTCAAAAAATCAAAAGTGATTTTTCTCAAGCCTGGGTGTTTGTGATGTTGTTCCCCTCTGTAATTGGGCCTCCTGGCCTGTTGAGGTGGTTAAAAAATAAAAATATAAAAAAATACTAGAATATTTTAAATTTTTGTTCATTCTGTATTCTAAAAGAAATAAAAATTTAAAAAAAACTCATTAATTTGTACTTGGAATTGTGTCCACAATTATTTATGCAGAATCAGTATCTATTATTTTTATGGTTGTGGTTTACGCCCTTAATACACCACGGTAACGAATCTTCAGCGAATACGCGATACCACGCAAAAATCGAAAGGCGGTATCGCCGCGTCAATGTAAAACCAATTTAAGCTGCTAACAGCAATATGCCATGAATAGAGATGCCAATATAGGAAGTCGCAGAAAGTAAAAACAAGATGCACCATACGCAATATCTAAGACATATTTTTGGTGGTTTTGCTATCGCGGCGGTGAACTAAGGGCGTTAAACTCAAGAAGGCATACTTTTAAATTAAGAAAAGAATGTTAAAATCTCACTTCTTTCGCTTGAATTTCTCGTGATCTAACATAATCGACAAAGTTGTATGAAGTTCGTAATATTTGTTGCTGTTGGGATGGGGTATCCTCCTCACTCTCAGAATCCGAGTAGCAGACGAAATCTTCCGGTTTATCAGGTTTCCTTCGTCGCTCTAGTCTAAAAATAAAAATGTAAGGTCAAAATATGTTCTTCGCCGACTTAGCCAGTGGTAATGGAAAGGGGCGCACCCGTTTTACACTGTGTAATTTTGATACTCATCTTGACTTGAAATGGTGAAATTATGGTATACCTGGTAATACAGAATATTGGTTAAATCATTGGCAAGATACAAAAAAGTTAATGTAAAAAACATGAGAATAAATAAGGATTTGCTATTCCTTTACTTTCAGACGCATGACGAAACATTTCTGGTTAATACTTACGTTCACTGGTAAAGATAGAGCCCAAGCATAAAATTTAACAAATACCATAAATTGTAAAATTTTAATTGACTTCTTGAGATGGTTTTTAATGACAAAGATTCATGTAACCAAGAAGAAAAAACTATTATTTCAACGATTGAAAGATTTCAACATTGTTTTATTATATATGTAACTACAATGAAAGCACAAATGTTATTGTCAAAGCATGTTGTAATAAGATTCAGATAATAAACATTTGGTGACAAGAGGCGTATACTATGAACTAAAAACCAGTCAGATTTCATACATTATTCGACAAGATCTAAGTTCAATTATTAAAAAATAAATACAAACCTGAGAGCCCTAGATTTAGCTCGTCTTTCTTCGAGCCTTGTGGGTGCATAGCAAGGAGGTAGTCGCCCTTCTATACAGCTTCTAACTGTTTGAGACATCTTTTTTAGGGTTATAAAACAACTTCTAATTTGAATACAACAAATATTGTTATGTTCTCCATTCCAAAGTTTCATTGAATTTAGTTGATTTCGCTTGACACAAAGATTGGCTTGACGTATAAAATAATGACATGACAATGATACCAACTTTTCTGCTTCAAATATTAATTCATAATTTTTACGAAGTGATGCGCATAATTGGTTATTTTGATAATCGAACAATCTATTTTCGGCTATTTTGATAACCGATTGATCACCTGATAATCGGCTATGGCTAAAATAATCGATTATTTCAAAATCAATCGATTGACCAAGATCGATCGATGACTAACTAGAATAACGAATGACGAATAATAATTTGTGACTATGATTGACGAATAATAATCGACGAATAATTCGATTACACAGATAATAGATTATGAATGAATAATTCAGTAATATGAATAATCGAGCAGTTTGATTTTGCTCATAGCTACGACATCGACATTACGTATAATATTTATATCTTCAGAACTTTATTCGGAACATTAGTCGTGCATTAGTCTATGAACATTATTAGTGTATCAGTGCGCAAGCACATTTGCGAAATTTCACTTCTGCTAGGGGACCTTGAGTTCTCCCTTTTTTTTTTTTAACCTAATCAAAGAATCGCTGTAATAGATTATTTGTGTAAATATTTCAGTTCTTTTCCGTTTCAATTTGTTATTTTGATCAAACCGTGAGAAATTCGTAAATATTTAACACAATATTTATGAAACCTTAATAGCGGAGCTTGCAATATCAGTCCCTTTTTTTATATTTAGGGATTTCAGAGCAGAGACATGTTCGTTTGAAAGCAAATTTTTATTTAATATTTTACGGATTTCGTACAAAATTCAGCAAAATGGCGACGAATGTAAATCTCCCGATTTTTAAGTCAGTTTTCTCCCGATTTTAAATTTTTAGTTTTGGGAACACTGCCGAAGACTTAGTCAAGTCAAGACTCAAGACTCCTTTATCTATGTCTTTGCCTATATCATTGCGAAGACTTGGTAAGTCGGCAAAACGAAATTTTTTTTATACCTGAATTTGTGGGTTTTGTGCGTGGTTTGTGCTTTGGTATTTGGTTTGTGGGTTATGTCAGTTTCGTAAATTTTAACATTCTGGTTATGCATTTACCTAATTTCATTTAAGATCAATTACGCCTTGGGGTATCAATATAGAGAGACCAGAAAAGTTTTTATTTTCCATCGAACGAGAGAGACATTTTGAATTGTGCTGTCAACAACGGCAAAATTCACCTAAAATATATCTAAAATTCGGATTTTCAATTTTCGTTTGCCTTGAGCGATCTGTTGGAAACAGCAAAAGCATTATTTTATTACAATAAAATAGGTATCAGTAGCTAAGATGCTTTAAAGATCAAGTGTATTTTTAATAACTGCTGCGCCGGCTTCAGATTTCTTGTATTTCTTGTTAGTATCTAATTTTTAAAAAACATTTTTACAATGTATTGTGTTTCTTATGTCCATACTACAATAAGGGATTACTGGGTCATGGGGTATGGAATAAGGTAGTCCTAGTTTTTTAAAATGGGGATGATCAAATTATTAGTAAACTGCATTATTGTAACCTTCATAGGGTTTTTTCACATCCGAATGAATTAAAGTCCAGCCATATTTGTAAAAAAAAACGTCCTGAGTCTCCAGCTGTAGTAAATAGCCATGTGCATATTCTTATATGCATCTTGATATAACTGACAAGTAGATACACGAGACACCTGATTTCTTTTTAGTAAAAAAAATCATTACTCATAATAATGAATTGACGCTCTTACTATCTACTCAAGGCACCGCGCAAATACATAAAAATAGCTGTAGCGTCCCTACACATGATTTTTTCCGCTCGGCACTACAACTAGGTATAGATTATTCTTATTTCTTTTTTTGTATGAAACTATACAAACTTGGACATGGTCGCTTGAGTCTTTATACTTATGTTGAATGCATTTTTAACTGAAAAGTAATGGCTCTACTGTTTTAGTAGGCAACTGTTACAGTAGGTAAAATGCAGTGTGATTTTTAGTAGTACCTATATGTATAAATAATATATTCCTTGCTATAATTTTTCAACAGGGTTTTCAACACTAGCATTCCGAATTCAAAATGGAAAAGAAACAGAGAAAGGGGCGTGGGAAGCGAGAGAAGAACAAAGAAGTGGGAGAATGTGTTAACGTCACTATTTCTATTCAATTTGAAAACTTTATAAAAGATGACAATGAAACTGAACTGAAGTTTCCTTCATGTTTGTCAACTAAAGAAAGGGCTTCGATCCATAAGAAAGCTCTGAAAGTTGGACTCAAATCCAAATCTAGGGGTGCAGGTATGAAATATATTTTTAAATGCTTTTTTTTAGCACCACAATAAGCTAGACGGCCCGATTATAGTTGTGAATTGCACAGAACATCCAGGTTTGCAAAAAGGCTCTTTTGATTTGAATCGACCTGTAGTCCGATTTGGAGAGCGCGTTTTTTGCGGTTGCGGGCCCTGTGGCTTGGAATGCTCTCCCACCAGAAGTGCGCAACTGTGAGAGTGAAGTGATGTTTCGAAAGAAACTTTAGACCTATATGTTCTCAAAATCTTTTTATTAATTTTGATAATGGTATTTTCTACTCACAAATTGAGTTTTCACTCACATTAAATTTCCCGAGCTGTTAAATTCAATATTTAAAGCGCCCTTGAGGTATATTTATACTAAAACAGCGCTATATAAATTATCCATAATAATAATAGTGTAATTGAATCCCGATTCTAGCTTTGATCACAGCTTTCTAACTCACGTCATTTCAGACTAGTCAAAAGTAATCTGAACATTTTATTTTATTTTCTTGATTTACAAGGACATGTTTCCGGAACCTTTGATGTTGAAACAAATATCTTATATAATATGATTTTTCTCTTAAAATTATAATAAAAAATATACACCACTGTTGCTGAGCGGAGGGATATTAGTGTGGAAACCCATATCATGGTAACATCGAAAGGGTTGAGAGGTCATGTGTACATACTTTGTTAAAAGTCCTTAAAAAACTGTTTGTCGTAATAAATATCGCTGGGTTCTTTGAAACGAATATCGATAAATTACTATTTTGAATAACTTATGTGTCGTTATGTTTGGAATAGTGACTTAAAAAGTAAAAAGTTTATAAGGTTTTTCAGATAAAATGTCTTTTTGAAGTTATTGAATTATTACAGATTTACGAATTCTTTGTCTTATATCTACACAGGTTCCACAAATAATCATGACACAATGACACTGAACGATAGCATGAGTGGTATTCCCCAGTGTATGTCTTCTAGGGTCTTCCCCTTCTGTGACAAACAGAACAACACCTGTAATCATATTTACATACCTAACAGATTAGTAGATTAGATAAAATCAAAGTAAATAAGCGCTCGAAACATTTTAAGCATTAGCAATAATAATAATAATTTTATTACCTACTCATTTAGAAATTTTGATTTGCGAAAAGACACCTCTAACAACCCTCAGTTAGGATAGATTATTGAAAATTAAAACGGTTTATGTCCTGTTACATCACCAAGACATGCCTGAATTTTGCAGGAAGTATTAATTTTATTGTTGAGCTGCGGGACGTGGACCTGACTTGGCCTGACTGGTGGCCGATCGCTTGGCTTGGAGGCAGTTTGTGAAATCCATATGCTCCACATAGGGAGCGGATATAGTATGATGATGATGATGATGATTTATTAACATTAAAAAAATGATTAAACTTTTGAATATTATGTCAGTAGACCAAAGAATTAAATATAATGTTGCTAATGAAATTAGAAGAAAAGATTAGAAAAGAAAAGAAAAACTATGTCACAGAATTGTCTAATGTATAAGGGCATTAAAATGTATGAGGAGATTCCAGATGAAATAAGAAATGAACAAAATGTAAAGTTATTTAGGGTTAAATGTAAAAAATATATCTGAAAAATATTAGTGTAGGTATTATATTATAGCTAAATTGAAAAATGTATAATGGTAGGATAAGAATAGTTAGGAAATAAAAAAATTAAGTGTAATGTATTGATATTAGTCTATGTAAAAATTATATAGTACTAAATAAATACATAATAATTATAATAAAATAAAAAATCACCACTTTTAATTTTGGTAATCATCATTCTACCATATACGCTCCCTACGTATGTATAATATGTCTTCCATAAACTGCCCCCGAGCTAAGTAAATTGTCATGGAGTTGTCGGCAGTAGACGTCCAGGCCGCCAGGGACCTTGTGCCTTGTAAAATAGGCTACATTGACTTTTTGTCTACAGGTGCCAATAGATACATCACCGTTTACAAAAGATCCGGTTCCACTCTGGTTCAAAAAGACGCCAAGTTGGTCTTGGACGCTCATATGCAGCAATCTATCGGGGAACTGCTGAGTGTGTTTCCCATCACCAGTCGGGAGAAGGAAGAGCTGTCCAGCTGCTGTGAGAGGGAGAGGGCTCAGCTCAGCCACAAATCCACCGGCTTCCTCAGCGGCGTGGTGCCCCAAGTTCCAAACACGCAGTGCAATCCAGAGGTCGCTGCCTTTAAACAGGGATTACCAGTCTTCATGCAAAAGGAACAAATTATCAACACCATCAGTTTGAATCAGGTACCTAACTGCTGATTTGCCATTGTATCGTATTTGTCCGCCTCGTAGCAGCATAGTGGTAGTGCATTTGGCTACCGTACATGAGGTCGCGGGTTCTATTCCAACATGAAATCTTTATTTACATGTGATTTTCATATCGACGGTCCCAACATATACTGTCGAATCTGAAAAAGGCGATTTTTGTTTTATTGTCCATTTTATACAATATTTTCAAATGGTCAAAAATTTTTTTTATTATATTCGATTTATAAAATCCCAAAATTTAAGAGGAAAAAAAATTTTTTTTGGCCACCTGAAATATGTAAATTGGACAGTTTAAAACAATAAAACAAAAATTGCCTTTTTCAGATTCGACAGTATACGTTGGGACCGACGATATTATTATGTCATGTGTGATACCTTGGACTGGGACTGAAGCGTAAGTCTGATCGTCCTACCTTCATGTAATAAAAATGATCAATACACATTGCTCTTGGTGTACCAATGCAGTGCCCTATACACCATTGGGTGCAGATAAGGGAAAGTACAATAGTATTCTATATTTATAGTGGCCAATTTGTAATGGAGTGGTGTACTTTGAACTGTTTGTATTTTTATTAATTAAACCTAGTATTTTTCCCTAGACCTGACTATAGTGACATTAAAAATACATACAGTATTCCTTCCAACTCAGTAGACTAACAGATTATAATAAGTTGACTACCCATCTAACCTATAATGATAATAATAAATTAAGCCAATATATTTAGCGCCGTTTTTATGAAATATCATCTCAAGGGCGCTTTATAACTTAGGTCTAATAGGATTGTACAAAAAAAGAAGAAAGGTGTAGAATTAACAATAAAACTGATCCTAAAGCTACAATAATATGATGTGTCACTTGGGGGAGTGAGAGTGACTGTTATGCTTAATTCACCTCAACAATCGTAATCACTGATTTCAGTGAAGAAAAAATACCATGTTACTGCTGCGAATAAGAAATTTTGTATATATGAGTTCTTAGCTTTCGCCAAAATTCGGAAGATTCTAGATTATAGTTATCTTTCCAAGGTTAATAAATAAATAAATAATCTTGTATTGGTACTTTCAGGCGGTGGTAATTGTTGGAGAGACGGGATCCGGTAAGACCACACAGGTCCCTCAACTAATACTAGAACAGTGCCAACGGGAGAATAAACCGTGTCGTATCGTATGCACGCAACCGCGGAGGATATCAGCTGTGTCTGTAGCAGAGAGGGTAATTATATTATTCTACAGCTTATTGACAAAATTAAGGGAGGTCTTTCAAGATCGTTTGGTCATATAGAGCAAATGAATTATGAAAGAACGGCTAAAAGAAGCTGTGATGAGTTGAGGAAGGCCGAGAAAGGCATGGCATAATCAAGTTTGACTGATACTTGAAAGTTGTCATGTGAAAAGTTGGATAAACAGCGTGCATGCATGATAAGATGTTTGAATGTGGAAGAATCAAGGGAATTGTACCGGGACAGAGTAGTGTGGAGTCTCTCTGCCTACCCCTTTGGAAACTGCACAAAAAACTGTACAGTTTCTTGTTCAGAAAACTGTAGTCTGTCAAAAGACACGTTAAATGTGTATATTTTTAAAGCCCTAACCTAAGTTATTATCATATGTTTACACACAGGAAATTGTTAATATAGCTAATAATGTAAATATGTTATTTGTTTTTTTTCATTTTAAAAGTATTCAATATATCAATATCTACTTAGACTTTTTCATAAAAAACATCGACTGTCAGGTCAGCCACACGTCGCTCCGACCATTCAATATTCCATCTTCAGGGGGGCTGATTATGCCATGTGCTCGAAACCTCGGCAACACAAAGCTCACAAACACGGCATAATAACCCAGAAAAACATAATATTATTATTATTATAGGCAGGCAGCTTTTGCTGGTGCGCCTGTATCTTTTGTACTGCTTCTTGTCTGCCTTCTGCATCTAAACAATTTTTGAACTGGTTGACCGTAGTGGAGTGGACAACATGTATAGACAATATGTATTCTGAAGCCTGTGAAAATTTGCAAACTTTGATTGATTTTCTCAGTTTGTGGTCAGTAACATAACTCAGTTAATTTGTGGAAAAAAAAAAGTCTAATGTTTATTTACACTCGGGATCACGTTTCGATATAATTTCAGGTAGCGTACGAAAGAAACGAGCAAATCGGTCAGTCGATTGGCTATCAGATCCGGCTGGAGTCCCGCGTGAGCGTGAAAACAGTCCTCACGTACTGCACCAACGGAGTGCTGCTGCGGACGCTCATGGGCGGCGGCTCCGCGCTGGCGGCCATCACTCACGTGCTGGTGGACGAGGTGCACGAGAGGGACAAGCTCTCCGACTTCCTGCTCATCTCGCTCAAGGACGCCCTCACCAAGTTCCGCGACCTGCGGGTTGTGCTGATGTCGGCCACCATAGACCCCACTATATTCTCCAGGTAGGTTTGCTTAAGACACTACCGTAAATACCAATAAATCGTTTCTGTCTAGGCACCATTTCTTCAGTTGAATTTGTTTTCTTTCTTGGACCAATGCTTAACCCTCTAAGATCTTTGGTAAAATGTTCCTTTCAGAATGGTGATGTAACAGCGTGTTACATTAGCGAGAACCTCCTGCTTTTAATAAAATAATGCGCAGAATTTTTTTTTTTTTTCGTCTTTAGTTACTATTGGATTATTTTTTACTTAAAAGATTATTAAGTGAATTGAATTCAATGTAGAGGATGTTTTAGCACCGAAGATGGTAAAAAAGTTTTTGAGGAGTAAAAGTAAGTGCGAACATAATACTACATCATGAAAATGCCAATGAAAAACCAAAAAACATTTTTATATATATATCATCCATTCCACAAACTGCCTCCAAGCCAAGCGATCGGCCGCCAGTTCCCGCGCAACCTTTTAAGTCAGGTTCACGTCCCGCGGCTCTGACTCAAACTGCCGACTGATTGTCATCAGTGGACATGTATAATTTTTTTAAAACAACTTACTCCTGAAAAGGTTTAAAAAATTATTTTTAATTTGATAACAGGTTCTTTTCTTTCTGAAATTATGTTTACAATTACAATTTATGCTGCTGTTTTTCATTTGTTCTACATTATAATGTGTATTGTTGAATAATAATTTTGGGTAGATATCCTTATCATATTAATAATTTGTTTTACCCGGTTTTTTGTAGTTTCAAACATTTAAATCAAATACCCGTATAATAGTGCAGATAACTAAAATGACTTACACGCACTATGCTTATTTTCTTCTCTTTTCTACAGATACTTCAACAACTGTCCAATTATAACAATTCCCGGACGAATATTCCAAGTCGAGAGATTTTTCTTGGGAGATGTGCTTGAAATGACAAATTATGTTTCTAACCAAATGCTTAGAATAAAAAAATAATACGGTAGACGGCTCGAAACCTAAAGAAGTTTCTAATCCTTCGCCTATTTCCCGTAAGCTCATTAAAGTTATAAAACTCAACATTTTATCTAGTACGAATTAATGTCTATTGATTTTTAATCTGCATTTTATTTTGTATAGAAATGGAGAATTTGTCAATTCAGCCAGCTGAGTTTATAGATCCCGAGTTGCAAGATGATTTTGATGAATTTCTAAACTGCTGTTTGGTTGATGGAAATTTGGTGAGTAGTATCAGTTTATAGTTTGTAGTCTGTTATCCGGGAGCTTATAATTTATACAATTTATATGGATTGAATGTCTGTAATAGATACACCAGTGTCCAATGTGTCCACAAACTGTCTGTGTGTGCACTTGTCTACAAAAACTGGATTTAGTAAACGCCTAGAATTCATATTCCCTTCAAAACTTCTCGTTTCTGTTGAGATGTCAATTGTAATTAAAGAATCTTAATTGATCTGGTTCTTGGTTATGAAGATTAAAAGAGTTCCTTCCTTTCTTGTGTTTTATTTATAGATATTACAATATATATCTGTGCCAACACGGCTAACTTGCAAAGGCTAGTTTTATTACATAAAAAAATATGGAGAGATCGGAATTGAACTGACAGCTGTTTATATCGAACCATTGCCCTGAATTTAATCGCAAAGTGAAGTTATTCACAGTATTGTTGCTAGTAATACAAAAAAAAACTTTTCCTATGAGCTGACCAATTTGTACTAGACGAATAAAAATTCCTAACAAATATTGATATAATTTTGTCGAAATTACATTTCATGATTGTAGGACTCATTCGGTCAGATACTTTACATGTACATAACAGAAGGAGTTCCAATAGATTGCCAACATTCTATGACTGGGGTGACTGGATTAATGGCTGCAGCGCACCATGGAAATAAGGAGACTTTAGGGCAGATTATGTCTATGGGTAATATATTATAATATCTTATTTTTAGGCCCGGTTGTTTGATAGTTAGTAATAGTAAAAAATCTGTAGTCGAAAGCTAACAAATTGGGTTGTTTCATCTGTAGTACTTCGCCTTGTGTAGTAAAGCTCTTCAACCACTAGTCAAATATTCGACTTGAGATGAGTTGCATTCTACTATAGTAAAAATGCGAGTGAAACAACGCAAGTGTACATTTACTATAGTAAAACCCGAAATCGTTGGTAAAACGAACAATAGTAAAACTCTACTTTTACTAAAGATCAAATCGGGCCTTAGTGCGCAAATTTTTACCCCTAGAACTCAAATTAATATTTTTGTATAAAAAATTCCAGGAGCTAATCCAATGGTTGCTGATAAAGAGGGGAAAAAAGCCCTCGATTACGCCAAACTTTTTCAAATCAGGAAGAATGTGTTCACTTCCTCGAGAATATGACTTTAGAAGAAGAAAACCTGATTCACCGGATAATAATGGAGAGAATTCTATTGTAGATCTCTATTACCAGACTGTCTCTGACGACAATATCGATCATGATCTCGTCTTAGCTATTGTCAAATATATTCACCTTACACAACCGCCTGGAAGTATTCTGGTTTTCTTCCCAGGGTACGACAGTATTATAGCTCTCAGGGATGCTATTCTGTCTAGCGAAGACATGGAGCAAACTAACTATAAAATTTTCACTCTTCACAGCAATATGCAAACAAACGATCAGAAAAGAGTTTTCAACAAATTACCAGACACTCGAAAAATTATTCTATCCACTAATATCGCTGAAACATCTATCACTATCGATGATGTTGTCTACGTTGTAGATACTGGGAAGGTTAAAGAGTTATATTACGAGTCTGGTACTGGAGTGTGTTCTTTGCAATCTGTGTGGATCTCTAAGGCCTGCGCCCAGCAGAGGGCTGGCAGGGCTGGCAGGACACGTCCGGGGAAGGTGTACATGATATGCTCCAACCGCCGGTACGATAGTCTCGCCGAGAACTCCACGCCCGAGATGTTACGGGTCCCTCTTCATGAGCTCTGCTTGCATTCCAAGCTGCTGGCTCCCAGTAACACTCCTATAGCAGACTTCCTGACCAAAGCCTTGGAACCTCCGGCTTTCTCCACCATACGCAATTCTGTAAGCCTGTTGAAGACTATCGGCGCTCTTACCGCAATGGAAGACTTAACCGAAATAGGTCAACACCTCTTGGATCTTACTATTGAACCTAAATTAGGAAAAATGCTACTATACGCATGCGTCCTAAAATGCTTAGATCCAATACTAACTATAGCTTGCAGTTTAGCAGTAAAAGAACCATTCCAGTTGAGTGTAAACCCGGCTAATAGAAGGTTGGGCAGCGAAGCAAGAAGACATTTCTCCGCTGCTTCATTCTCTGATCATATGGCACTTTTGAGAGCTTTTCAAGCCTGGCAAATCGCTAGAACGAATCATTCTGATAGGTCTTTCTGTACCAAAAATTTAATAAATGGAGCTTCGATGGAGATGATTTCGAGCATGAGATCTCAATTATTAGCACAATTAAGAGCAATAGGTCTTGTGAAAGTCAGAGGTCCTGGAGATATAAAAGATTCTAACATAAACTCTGAAAAGTGGCATGTTGTTAAAGCTGTGCTTGTGAGTGGTCTGTATCCTTCTATCGCTAGGGTAGATAGAGACGATTTAACATTGAGAACAAGTAAAGAAGTGAAACTAGGATTCCATCCCAGTTCAACATTACACCCAGCCGGGGGTAAGGCGGGACTCTACAAGTTTCTGAGATCTATACCCACAGATTGGCTTATATTTGAAGAGATTTCAAGAGTAGGAAGGTTTTGTTTCTTACGCTGTAATACAGCAGTTACAGCAATGACTGTAGCATTGTTTGGTGGACCTTTGCGGCTCAGTACGAGCGCCCTTCGGTCTAACTTGCCGGGACTCTCCGACGACTCGGACAGCGAAGAAGAAAATAATTCTGCCACTAATGATACGAGCTTTATAGCTTTGGATGACTGGGTAGTCTTTACCGCCGATTCTAGTGACGCCTTAAGCATTTATCTCTTGAGACAGTTTGAGTCAGCCGCCTGGCATTGGTCAAAGACCCAAACCCTTACTTATGGATCATCAATGGCCGGAAGGATCTAGACCAAGATATAACGATTACGAGTCTAATTCTAACTCCAGGACTAGAATATTGGAAAAGACGACCCCCAATCCCCCTTTAAAATTTAATATTTTTTAAAAAAAAAACACATTTAATTTTAAATACAGGGAAATTTGGAAATTCCCCCAAAAAATTTTTTTAAAAAAGGATTAAAAATTTTTAAAATTTTTTTTTTGGGGAAATTTTTTTTTAAAAAAAATTTAAAACTCCCTAAAGAAATTTTTTGTTTTTTTTAAATTTTGGTTTTAAAAAAAACAAAATTAAATGATGGAAATTTGGTAAAAAAAGTTTAAAACCTTTTAATTAGGCCCAAAAATTTTTAAACAGGGGTTTTTCAAAAAAAAAATAATTTAAAAAGTTTTTTTTAAATTAAAAAAATTTTTTTTTATTCCAAAATTTAAAAAAGATTTTAGACCAACTTTTGCATTTTTTTCCTTTTTTTTTAAAAAAATTTTTTAAAAAAATTTTTAGGAAAAGGAAAAAAATATTTAAATTTAAAAATGTATTAAAAAAAAATTTTTTTAGGTCTTATATTCTGCGGCTTTATCGTGAAGTTTTAGAAGGAATATTCCCTTTTCCAAATTCTCTATTTTGTATGGGATCGAAATTATTTACTTTTGTATACAATTTTAACTCTACTCAAACTTTGTTGGCAACCGAGCGTTGTGTATTTTTAAATATTATTCCTAACAAGAACATACAGTTTGTGCTGTGAAGGACATTTATTTATTACTTCTGCAACAAAAAAGACAATAGCCGCACAGTTAATGTTATTGCAAATGATTTATTTTATAATAACGTATCTGTAAACCCACCAACTCGTAAGAATCCCGCTCAACAATTTGTTTACTATTATCTTTCATAATTTAATAAACATAGTAAATAAATTAACTTTTCAATTGTGGTTATTAGAGACCGTTAGAATTAACTTATTTAGAAGGAAATTCGGGTCTTCCGACGTTGATTGTTAGTAGTAATAATTGTCAAAAGATAGAAAAACCCTTTGTGAATTTTCAAGCTTTAATGTGAATGAAAGATCTTTAGATTTAAAATGACCTAGTTTATTCATACAAATTTTCCATAATAATCTTAACTTAACTAGATGTCTGATTTAATATCTTTTCGAAATGTGAATTTAGTGTAACTTTTCAATTATGTGATGTGTCAAATGAATAATGGAGTATGTTGTACATATTAGATATAATTTGGCAACCTGTGATCTGGAAATTACTTAATACTCCTAAAATCACATTTTTTTATATTTTTTCATGGAAAAAATCAACCTTCGTAAAGACAAAAACATAAAGTATTACATTTTTCCGTCTATGGTTGCCTGTCAATAATTACGGAACTTTATAGGCGCCCATCTGTCAAAAGTAAAATAAACGCTTGGAATACCTATAATAAGTACTAAAAATTTTTTTTTATAAGACATGCTATTTTTCTATCTCTTTGTTAATTTTGTGTAAGGCGTTGAGCTAAAACTAACTGAGGATGACAAGGTGCCAAGTGACACTAACGCTTAACACCTTTGAAAGTTCCCATCATCAATTCACGAATTTTACACTAGGTGTTTTTTTATGTAGGATTAAAAAAAGATTAGCATACTTGCTGCTTGTCATTACTAAATAACATAAATAAATGTTTATATTGATGTTGAAACTCTTTTGATTATGTAAGTAAATGTTATTTTGTTAATAAATACATCCCTAAAAGAGGTTTTATTTTATTTCTTATATTTTTACTTTTATTAAGCTTATGTCTACCCACCATACATTAATTCATTGGTTTTCTAACAAAGAAATTCAGATCTTGGTTACTACAACAATAATAATATTATGTAGTCCATCTTTCAGAATTTAAAGATTTTTCTAAAATGTTTCACAGTTTATTTTTCATGTTTACTAAATAAATCGATTCCAGATAAGACTCTTAAAATGATTGCCAATTTACACTTTTGTCAATATTATAATGGCTTGTATTAAAAACTGAAGGAAGATAAATTAGAATTCAAATCCTGATAATCGGCAATAAAGTAAAATAATTTTTTTTTCATGTAATCTTTATTCTAGAAGGTAGTTTTCATATAAATCATATAAATTACACAAATAAATCACAGAAAAACCTCGTAGCTAACGTTTATTCTTACAGATAAGCAAATCGCTCATTTCAAAGTTTGGAAGGATTATTTATCGTTCCTTGACCTCCATTTTGTGAAGGGCAGAAAAAGTTTGTCTATGATTTTTCACATAGAAAAACTCATCACCAATTTGAGGATAGAATATTTCTTCCAAACTTTGTGATTAGCGTGAAGTTTAGAAGGAGATTTCTCACTTTTTACAGTTTTTTTTGCAATCCATAGAAAAATCTTATGGAGTATTTACTTCTGCAAAGCTTGTTTCTCAATCTTGCTCTGTTGCTCCTCGGACTGAAGTTGTTGAAGTGTCAGAAGGGACACACCCAGTTGATCTTCCCTGGTGAAAGGTTGGGCCATCTGACGCAGCCACCGTTTGCAGATCTGCGGAGACCAGATCCGTATTCATTCAAGATTTTAATAAATTTGAGCATTTAATTATTTTTTTATTGCGATTAGACTATTAAGTATTCATGATAATGTTGGTGGATATAGAAACTGGGGACGACATACCATTATAATGTATAAAATGAGTGAAGAAAATGGGAGGATGCACGAGTGTAGGAAAATATGATACATAGTTTTGATTTTTTCTGATTTTTGACAGATTAAATCAAATACAGTGGCAAGGCACTGAAATGGTAAAAATAGCTATGAAAGGCAGTAAGTAATTTAAATAATTATTGTACAAAATAATTTCCTGTCAACATTGATTAACTTCCTCTTTTGGAATGCTAGGAATGTAATCAAATAAATTTTACATTTGTAAAGTAAAATGTGATGAAATACAACAAATACCTGAATTGCTTCTTCTGTGCTTAGATTACAAAGGGAATCTTTTAAATGTTCTTGTATCCAACGAGGTAATTTACTTTTCTTGTCATTTCGGCTGAATCTCTTGTCCGCGAATATCATTATACCATAGTCTGTTTTCCCCCTTAAAAATAAGAAGAAAAACAACAAAAATATTAACAATTCTCCATTAAAAACAATAAATAATCAGTACCTCTACTTTAGATTATTGTTTATTGTTGTATGACTATTGCTGAATTACCCTACAAACTGGAAATAGAAACAAAAAATTTGGTTTCACTTTGTAGGATAATTTCACAATAGCCCAACAATAACATCTTACAATAGAGGCACTGATTAGATATTAAATATCTCTACAGGAATATAAAAATTACTGCGTAAAAATATAACTACCTGATAGCTCTACCAACACACTGAGCAGCGTGCCTCATCGCATCGAATGTCAAAATATAACTACCTGATAGCTCTACCAACACACACTGAGCAGCGTGCCTCATCGCATCGAATGTCAAAATATAACTACCTGATAGCTCTACCAACACACTGAGCAGCATGCCTAATCGCATCGAATGTCAAAATATAACTACCTGATAGCTCTACCAACACACTGAGCAGCGTGCCTCATCGCATCGAATGTCAAAATATAACTACCTGATAGCTCTACCAACACACTGAGCAGCATGCCTAATCGCATCGAATGTCAAAATATAACTACCTGATAGCTCTACCAACACACTGAGCAGCGTGCCTCATCGCATCGAATGTCAAAAAATACCACCTAGCTGAGCAAAATGGCCTCATCGCATATGTTAACTACCTGATAGCTCTACCAACACACTGAGCAGCGTGCCTCATCGCATCGAATGTCAAAATATAACTACCTGATAGCTCTACCAACACTCTAAGCAGCGTGCCTCATCGCATCAAAAGTCAAAATATAACTACCTGATAGCTCTACCAACACACTGAGCAGCGTGCCTCATCGCATCGAATGTCAAAATATAACTACCTGATAGCTCTACCAACACACTGAGCAGCGTGCCTCATCGCATCGAATGTCAAAATATAATTATATGATAGCTCTACCAACACACTGAGCAGTGTGCCTCATCGCATCGAATGTCAAAATATAACTACCTGATAGCTCTACCAACACACTGAGCAGCGTGCCTCATCGCATAGAATGTCAAAATATAACTACCTGATAGCTCTACCAACACTCTAAGCAGCGTGCCTCATCGCATCAAAAACTCAAAATAGCTCTAACTACCACTGAAGCTATGTCAAAATATAACTACCTGATAGCTCTACCAACACACTGAGCAGCGTGCCTCATCGCATCGAATGTCAAAATATAACTACCTGATAGCTCTACCAACACACTAAGCAGCGTGCCTCATCGCATCGAATGTCAAAATATAACTACCTGATAGCTCTACCAACACACACACTGAGCAGCATGCCTCATCTGAGCAGCGTGCCTCATCGCATTGAAATGTCAAAATATATAACTACCTGATAGCTCTACCAACACACCTGATAGCTCTAAGCACACTAAGCAGCGTGCCTCATCGCATCGAATGTCAAAATATAACTACCTGATAGCTCTACCAACACACTAAGCAGCGTGCCTCATCGCATCGAATGTCAAAATATAACTACCTGATAGCTCTACCAACACACTGAGCAGCGTGCCTCATCGCATCGAATGTCAAAAAGTCATTTTCACGAATCTGTAAAAGAAGAATACATTTTAAAATTACGAGCATTTTAATGGAAATGGTTACTTTTCCTGTATGATATTGACCCGTAACAATATTGAGTGAAAAAACAGACCTGAAATTGATCCCTGAGGTATTCTAGGCGGGCCTTGAGGATTCTGCTCTGAGTGTAAACATATGGGATTCCAAACATGAGGACAGCTCTGCCTAAGTGGTGGTCAAAATCAACTCCTTCCGAAACTTTTCCTCTTGCCACAGAGAGTAATACAGCGCCCCGACCCGATTCACACGCCTGTTAAGTCATATTATGTTAAAATTATAGGGACAAAAACAAACTAACATATTGCCTAAAATATATTTTGATAAAACCATAATAATTCCAGTAAATTATCAATAAAAGAATTACCACATTTGATGCGATACATTTTACCCCCACTTATTCGGAATGTGTGCCCAGCAATATATTTAATAAATAGCAAATAATATTATGTGTTGTTACCTTAATGTAATTCATGAGGGCGAAACTAGTTTCAGCGCTGTCTTGAGTTTCTATGAAAAGAAGCTTGTGTTTCTGTAAGGAAGCACAAACTCCCTGGTCGTACCAAGAACCAACCACGGACTCCAGATACATATATGATGTGAAGAAACACACAACTCCGTCTGGCACACATGAAGCTATCTGTAACAGTATTAATATTCATGTTTAGTATTCATTTTCCAATTCAGGGCATTTAAAGCAAAATTAGAAATATCAATCATTCATTAAAGCTCATAATCACCTATTAGAATTGTCCTTTGTTCCATGCATTCCCGTACAATGCATTCCTAGGCAAATCAGTATTAGGCGATTATGAATCTTAGTAAAAGATGGAGATTTTTAACTTTGATTCTAATGGCCTCAATTATTTAGCTCTTTTAAAAAATAGAAACATGTGTAAATAGACAAACTTACTTCAACCAAAAGTTGACCATAATTTCTTATAACTGCAACATCATCTCGAGTTTCGAACTTTGAAGATATAGCTACTTGATCATTACCTTTAGATACAATCTGAAAAATAAAACAAAGTGGATGTTTTTCTTTAGGTATTTTGATAAATAATTAAAGTAGGTACATAAAATAAATTCAACGCCAATGTACAAAAAATCTTAATAAAAATTACTTTAAAATATTTATGCAAACTTTGATCCATAACAAGTTGGATTTTAATAGTCTTTTTTACCTACAACCTACAACCAATAAGGGAGATAACTAAAAAAAGTGAAACAACAAATAAGAATTCAACATATCTAAAATTTGTCATATTGTATGGTTATCAGATCATGGCGGAATGGGGAATGTTGTAATATATCAAGTGGCCACTTAACCCAGCCAATGACAGGTCATAAGCCTGTAAACGCCCAGATAATCCAAATTCGTTCCCAGACCTTTACTGTCTCTGTTGAGATATCAATAATGATTTAAAAAAATCGTTCTCAATAATTTGAAGGTGAAAAAACAAGTTTTTTTTGCAGACCAGTGTTTAGAGGAAAATTAGGAATAGTACATTACCATCGGGAGAAGACACGGTCTTGCCAGCGTCATGGTGAAGGAGCTCATCACAACAGGATTAAAATCTAGAATCTTTGGATACATATCTAATGGTGACAAAGTACCTGCAATGGAAAAAATATGAAGTAATTTTGCAAAATAAAACGGTTATAATTTTCATTTTCGAAAAATGAGAATAATATAAAAAATATGGGCTAATAACGTGCCCACGAAGTATTAAATTAATTGATTTTTATTTTCTTAAACAAAATGCTTCCGTACATCAAGTGATCATTCTTACAGCACTATAACTTATAATTGGGTAATCTTGACTTGACCTATGTACAAGCAGTTCTTGGGTTAAAACAGAGATATTTTCAAAGGACACAAATTTAGGATAAATCCCCCGGAATAATTAATAATATAATATATCTACTTGTTATGTAACTACTACAAGCTACTAACAATCTGAGAAAAATGTACTTACCCGATGTTATGACAACAGTTTGAAATCTTGCAAAAATTGGTCTCATGGCTATGGAAGAGTCTAGGCAACTGTGAAAAACAAACGCAAAATATTTATTTAAAAAAATGTATGCATGCTTAGAGCGTAAAAATTAAAACAATGAGTATACCTGAAATATAGCACTGGATTCGAAACAGTTGGAGTTTTGTCATCAAAAGGTTCCACGATGATAGTAAACCCTTTAGTGTATGTTGCTACCAGTGTCGCCAGGTTTGTGATAAGAGTGAGAGATGCAAAATTTGATGGATCTGGTATTTCTAGTGTTCTTAGTAAGGACGACAATCTAGAGGCGCAAAATCTCAGAGGCTTTCTCTCGATACAAACTCTTGACGCAAGATCCTTGAGGAAACCTAGAAATGGTGACAATTAACATGATTCATTATAAACCAAAACTTTGAGGTGTGCAGATAAATAAATAAACAAACTTCTTTACCGACAGATTTGGTTTTTTCCATACTTGCCCTATTTTTTTAAATATTTTTTTTTTCAAAAGAAAAATTTTTCTTTACAAAGAAATACAATAAAAACACATATACATCAAAAAAAAAAAAAAAAAAAAAATCCCACCAAGGCATAGCCTGTTTGTGGGTATACTGTGTGAAAGTCAAACAGTGTGCACGTGGCAAAAGAGAAAAATAAAGTCATGTAAAAATGGAAAAATAACAGATAATGTAAACAAGATAGTTAAAAAAAAGAATACAAAGAAATTGGTATCTTTATACCGGAAAGGGAAATAATTATGATATATAAAATAAAAAATGACGTAGATTATGTTATTGTTATGGTCTTTATAGTAAGAATGATTCTACCTTTACACTATGTATCCTACTTTGTGTTAATTTTTTCAAAGATGAAAAATTTGGAAAATTTGACAATGCTATTTTATTGTCAGCATGCTGCTCGGCCTTTCAATAGCTTTACCTGCAGGAGATTCTTGTACAACATGTTGAATTCTCAGGCGGGTTTTGAGATACTCTAGAAACCGTTCATGTTAAGTTTACCTATCTAGATTACGATATTAATACCGCATATTCGGGTCTATTAAATATGGACACCAATTTCTATCCAGACCCATCGTCATTCGCATATTTATTGTATACACTCCATGATTCTAACAGTTTCCCGACCTTCTGCATTGTAACCCTTCATAAAATTGGCCTGAGCACACATCTTTCAACCTATACTAATAACCAACTTTCTTAATATGGCGCATTCAGTAACATGGATATCTTGAGAAACGCTTAAACAGGTAAAGTATATTTCTCAATTCACAAAGTATCACGCACTGGATAACAAATAATCTTCGAATCAACTTTACTTTGAATTCTAGTTTGGCATTGTACTGCACAGATTGGAGTATCTCCATATATCTGAACTCATGTTAAAATAGAGAGAATTAGCTCGCTGTTAGAGAGCTGACAATCTGTCGATCATTTCAGTAACGCAAACCGGAACAGATACCTAGACACTCTGTAAGCCGTATTAAGGTAGAGTAAATTATTCCAAACGCTCTGTAGGCTTCAAATGATATCCGATTAGTATTCTATAGACAAGACTCACCCTGCTACATTAATTTATGTCAATTGTTGTAAAGCCTGAAATAATTCATAGTGTTTGACTATAACTGCTATCTTGTAATTTAAACATCATGTTTAACTTACTATTCGCAGACAAATGTCTAATGTTGGAGCATTCATGTTGGTCAAACACACAACGGCCCTCGTTGAGATCAAAGCCTTCAAACAATATACGCTATGCCCCGTTGTCCATACATGGTGGTAAGGAATAAACTATAATACGAGATTCATCATATCTGTGGAAAAAAAGATAATGAAAACATTAATCATATCTAATGTAAATCTGTTTTTGAGTTAAGTTTAATTATGAGATTAATATATACCTACCGCATGTCGTGCTAAGAAATATGGACACCATTTTTCCAATTGCTCAGAAAAGACCCGATATGTTTAAGGTCAATGCTATTGTAAAACATCTCCATGAGCTTAACAGATTCCCGCCCTTCTGCATTAGTAACCCTTCATAAAATTGGCCTGGAAACATATTTCATAATACAGAATAAAAACTTCTTAATTCGGGTTATCTACCAGATATCATGGATATCCTTGAAAACCTATAAATATATTTTAAAGTATATTTTTTACAATTCCAACGATATAAAACACAAACGATCAAAAATTTTCCCTAGTTTATTTTTATTTCTAGTATCTATGTACTTACAAATTGGAGTATCTCCATCTACTGAACTCTTTGCTCGTATAATACTCGCTGTTAGAGTGTGACATCTGCCATCTACAAGCTTTACCTCTCTCTCTCATTAGATACCTAGAGTTTTAAAATAATATTAGAATTAAATTATTCCAAAACATAAAGAAATCAATTGTCTACCAACACCATTCTATAGAAAAAAAAAATGAATTATTAATTTAATTGTCTTTTTTCCTAAAATAATTCATAGTTTGCTGGACTGCTATTTTAATTTAAAACTGATTACCTTACCTTCGCATAAATGCACATACTGACATTGATCGATAGGACATCGATTAGACATAGATCAGGTCACGTTATTTTGCTTTGCCCTTAGCACACAGTGAGTTGTTTTTTATCGTCTAATTCATCTTTTATTCTAAAATTATTAATTTTATACATATTAAATGATTAAAAGTGATGTATTAACCTCTGGATGTACGCATATTTTTCCGAGAGCGAGAAAAACAAGTCCCGTAAGTAGGGTATTTTCGTCCAGTGCTGCTCTTCATAGTAAATTCAGTAGGCTCTTTAACTCTTCAATAAACCTGTTATCGATTTCGGGTAATAGTTTCTGAACAGTAAATCAGCTTCCTAAAAGTATGAACATTCAAAAAGGTAAACGGATCAAAGTCTATCGGTTAAACGTTACATAAGAAACATATGACTGTAATAATAATGTTAGCTTACAATCCAAATTTACAGGACTAATAATACTGCTAAGTAATATAAATACATGTATTTTGTTTATACTGAGGAACAGTAAAAAATTTCAGAATGCACATGAAAACTATAAAATGTATGTATATATCTTTAGTAAGAAAATCAGCATGAATATAACTTAGTCATTTGGTCTCTCTTAATACAGGGTTCACGTAAAGATCATTGAAAGAGTCCCAACTATAATTTTTGTTGCTTTATTAATTTCAAATTAAATATTCCCATTGTAAAACCATAAATTATAACATCTTAAAATAACTTTTGAATATACAAACATTAGGAATAGAAGACCTATTAAATGATTGCTCTTTCTGACTGTCAAATTATTAAAATCTATGGTGTTTTTGAATTGTTGTCAAAACTAACAAATTTTACTAGTAGTATACAGTTCCTGGTTGAGTTACCCGTAGTAATGCACTATTATTAACTGTAGCCATATCAATCGACCCAATTACAATGCTAACTCACCGATACAAAGAATGCACGCACTGGCTAACAAGGTATACTAACAATATTGATGTTTTCAACACAAGTCTAGTGCCATTTTAGGGAACAGTGTCTGGATTGCATCTCTGGAGCGGTATGAATAGCTACCTACTGCGTAAATCATTATAAATAAAGTCTATGTAAAAGCCTATTTGGGCCGTATAAAACAAAACAATATAAATAAATTAATTACAAATAAAATTTTTACCTGACATGATGAGGATTCTGAATCATGTAAGCTACAATGAGAGAAAGTAACGAAACAGTTTTTCCAGTACCTGATGGCATTTCCAACAAACAGTGACCCTAAATAAAAATAAATAAAATGCATTATTAACTATTTCAACCCTGGCCACCTAACCTTTGTCGAACTGACGAATACTGAATAACGAAAATGCTGTATCTTTTTTGCCCTGCACGCCGATAATCGTATTGTTGCATTGTCAATCTCAGTACTCGCTAACGCGTCTTCTCGAGAAGCAGGACCATTCGATATCTTAGCACACACAATTCTTCAAGATATTGGCGATAAACTCGTCGTTTCGACTACATGGTTAGGTTACAAATAAATGCTGTCATTTTTTGAGTTTTCAAAACTAGTGCCCCACTAAAAATGATATTTAAAAGATAAAATGTTTTAGTATAATTTTAACAAATTGTATAATTTTACTCAATATAAACCTTTGCCTCGTATGTGTGTCTAATAAATATATACAAAACAACCTGGTTGTGTTGTAGTAAATAAAAATATACTTCCTAGCAATAACAGTTTGTCAAATCGACAAATGCTAAGGTTTTAATGGGTATCTACGAACGTTATGTGTCCAGGGTTAAACACCTTACTACTACTACTTTCCTTATCCCCCCTAAAAGTGCATAGGGCACTGCATCGGTATACTAAGTGCAGTGCATCTTGATCATCATTTTTTACTACATGAAGGTAGGATGATCAGATCATACGCTTCAGTACCAGTCAAGGTATCACACATGAAATATGAATATTAATATGAAAATCACATGTAAAATAAATATTTCATGTTGACCCCCCACGGGATTCGAACCCGTGACCTAATTCACTGGCAGGCAAATGCGCTATTACCACTAAAGTGCGTACGAGGTGAGTGAGAAAAAACCTTAACTGCTGGATAACAGTTCACAATTTCAAGCTACTTGCAATAATTTGTAAAGTATGCAATATTTTGTTGAATACAAACCTTTGCGTCCAAGCCTCTCTTAAGTTCCAACATGTAGGCATAATGTTCAGGATATATGTAATCGTACGGGAAGTATACTAATAATCCTTCCACACTCAGTCTGTAATAAAAATTGTATTTCATTTTAAAAAATAACCAAAATCTAGGAACATTGTTTTATGATGATGGTGGTGAAAAGATCGTCACGTTGGAGAATATGATGTAAATAATAAATTTTGCAAGAAACAATAATTGTATAAATATCTCTAGACATAATTATTTAAAAAAACAGAACTGAGACATGTATAGAAAAATAATTAAAATTTTAAGAAAACGTGTTTACCAGTTCATGAATTTTCATTAAAATAATTCGCACTGTCATTATCTAAATAGTAAGCTCACCTTCATTTTCTGAAGATTTTGAATACTTTGCTGATATAAAAAATTACCAGCAACTGTATAACTACTTTCCACTTTTGTAAACAGCCAAAAAGTGAGGTTAAAGTTATTTCGTTATTTGTATAGAAATTTACTATCTACGATCTGTCACAAATTACGAATGTTTTCATACGACAAAATGTAAACATTTTTTGCACCTACTTAAATGTTTCGACTTTCGACCAATCATATAATTTAAATTCACATTATAAAATGTGTTGCCTAAGGTTGAAATATATTTTTATTTAATAGCAACACAATAATTAAGCGCCTATTCCAAATTTATTTTTAGCACCTCTGCGCACTGCCTCTGTGGCGTTGCTAAAACATCCATCCTACAGATTCTGTACATTGCATTCAATTTATTATTTATATCCAATTGGAATATGAACAAAATAAAAAACAGCCTATTTGCACATTAAAAACTGGAAATCCATTCCAAAGAGAACCTTTTATCACAGATCTTAAATGATAGTAAATTTTGAGAACTTGAATAAATTGAAATATTTATATGACATTACAAAATAATCGCGAAAATCTTATCATTATTCTATATTGATATCTCAACAGAGAAAAAGAAGCTCTGGAGAGGAATATGATGGATACGTAGGTATTTACATGGCTAGGTGTAAGACGTGGCCACTTGACGTTATTACAGCATTTCCTCCATTTCCGCCCTATCATTTAGATATCTGTAAATTTTTAAAACTTGCATACATCGTGGATCTAAAAAGCTGTATATAAGGTGTTTACATATCGACGTGGAAAGGAAAAAGTTACCAAGTGACTTTATATGTACAAAGAAAAATTATACCCAAGCGACAACAATATTATATGTACTTCATAGACTCACCGTTTGACACATGAATAGTTACATATGAAACTAATCTGCTGTTATTTGAAGGAGTGTTGGTTTTTATTAAGTAATTTAAAAATCAATTAGGTATTAAAAAGAAATCTTTATTCGCCCACTTAAAATGTGTTCATGACCAAGAAACCAAGCTCTGTGGTCTATGAAACATGTTTGGTGATGGGATGCAGATTTTTTGAATACTGCTGAGAGTATGACAGATTAAGGTAGAATTGCTGTGGTTTTTACGCAAACTAAGATCCAGTCTTGGATATATCGCTAGGTATCACAGACATTGTCAAAAAGGCCAAGCCCCCAAGTTTCGTATATCTGTCACAATTTAGCGCATGTAAATATTTATGTTTAGAGGTACGAGGTTTATTACTAAGAAAACAAAACAAATACAAAGTTATATAATTTATTTATGGAATGTTGGTCCAGTTAGTACAAAAATATTTAACAAAGAAAATTTTACATTCAGCACAATACTGACATATCCCAAAGCTGTTTTTACAGAAATAAATGAAAATTTCTCGCGGCGTTTCGCTATAATTTTATACTGTTTTAAAAGTTTTGCCATTAAAGGTATATAATTAATGGAAAATAAATAATGGACAAAGCATCTATTAACCTGAACTTAAGCCTTCTAAAAAATAAACATAAATTTTGAAAAATTTTTGAACAATTAGTGGACATTATTGCCTCATCAAGCTAAAAACACAGTAAATGCAAATTAAAACTCAGCTAAACTGGTATTAGAAGACCCATGTTGGTAAATTTATCTGTATTTGGATGGCCGATTTCAATAAATGCCTAAATAAATGTCCCGCATAAAGTGGGCTTAAGTCCCGTTTCTATATAACTGCAATATTTCAATCTAACGAGTATTTCGAACGACATTAATTTTTAGTAGTTGAAAATACTTTACATACAGAATTTTTTTTATGATTCTCAATATGCAGAAATATTTTTAACGAATATTTCAACGTCAAAATCAATACTTAAATGTTAAAATACCACTTAAATAGACTCGGGGCATTTTTTAAAATTGGGCATCCACTTTCAGTACAATGGGGTTATCTGTGAGCTTGACAATAATTTGTGTTCAACTTTTACCACCTAATGACCAACCCCAACTTAATTCTATTTCCAAACTATGGAGCAAATATTATCTGGACGTGTTTACATATCGATATTATATTGGTAATAGTTTAAAAAAAATGTATTTGCATTTTAGGTAGGGCAGAAATGAAATATTGTGCTGAAAACTCTCAATTTGAGTGATTATTCACATTCGTATCCTTTGCTTTTCAAATCTGTTTTAGCTCTAGAAATCTGACATTTTAGTTCTTTAGCAGCTTCATCGCAGTTATTAAATGTGAAGACTCTATATAAAACTTACAGAGACTGCATATAACCCAAATGGCAACTACAAAAATTATTGGTTGAATAGATACATTAGAGGCATGTATGTATCTAAACAGCAGGGTTTCACGTAGCCAAATACTATTGAGAGCCAAATACAAAACAAAAGAACACCGGTTGTCAACCATTCCATTAATTTAGTCATTATGTCCTGAAAATAAAAGAATTGTTAGCGATAGAAGCTTTGAAATTAAATTATACAGGGATTGATTTAACATCCGAAAAGATTGACGATAAAAACACACCTTTATTATTTTCAGAATAGAGTATATTTGAGAATTGTTTATTTAAAAACTTGTAAGCTTTTTGACATTTGTTACAAAAAAAATAAAAAATCAAGAAAAATGACAGAATTTAGAATGACGTTTGCACACAGAGACAGATAAAAATTTGTTGTTACAGTTCCATAGAAAACACGGAATACTCGAAAAAGTAGCATTAGGTAAGAAACAGTAAAAGGGTAAAAGTTGATTTATTTTAAAAATAGACCCTTATCAATATTTTTTTATTGGCTCATTAATTAAAATGAAAAAGCATTAGACGATATATGCTTTATTTTTTTATTTTGGTTAATAAATAAGCGAGATACAATAAGATCAACATTGAAATTTTTCATAGGGTTTTGTCAAGAAGGGAATATGAAACTCAATCTTTTTTTTAAATTGTGAAATAAAAAAAATTAGAAACCAGAAATTACCATGTTTTTATGTACCTTTGGCAAATGGCATTTATAAACAGTTTTCATGTCGGCGCCTCCTTATGCGGAGTCACTCGAAATTTTACAAAAGCATTAGACATTAAAATAATATAATATGTAAAAATGATTAGTAAACACAAATATGTTTATACTGGTTCATTACAAAGTTTTTTTAATAAAAAAAGGTGAATCATCTGGAGCTAAAGATTGACGTCGACGGCCGACGTCGCCGCCGTGTATGTAATTAATACTAAGAAGAGACAACCAAATTTAGTAACATTTATTAAATTGCAAAAATACAAAAAAATTATAATTGAGAAATTAGAAATGGAAATACTGGCAGCACCAAAAAGTAATGACGTTTATCGCTTCGCGTTTGGTGTCAAATTCGGTGAAATTATATTTTTTCGTTTTTGTCTACATTTTTTTTACAGTTATTATTCGCTAGCTCACCGCAATAACACTTATGGCATTTAATTACCGATGTTCCGTTGGTGTGATGTTTTGATATCATTAGTATTGTTTTTCAAATATTAATTTCTCAACGATTACTTCACGTTGCAGTGAATAATTCGAAAGAAGCTGCTTAAATTATTTTTATAAAATGTCGAATCCCTCTTACAACAATGACAGAACTAGTGTTTCTGGAGAAGTCGAGTACCCTGCCGACCCCGCGTCCGGAGGATTTTTTCAAGCCGATTACAAGAAGTGAGGACGATCATTTAAACTATTTATATTGAAATTTGTCTGGTTTTTGTCTGTTTTGGTGGATACATTTCAGGACTGCGACACTCAAATAATTTTGGAAATTTTCTTTCAATGTATGCACAGTTCCGTTGCACATGTATTGAAAAACAAATTCAATTAAGGATTGTTGATATTTGAACAATTTATCTCATTTACCCCCGATTTGTTCGAATATACATAATTGATTATTTATTTTTGTACCAAATTGATTTGTGTATAATGCTTTAGTTTATATATTATATGCTATATTTGTTACATTCACTATCTGTATTACTCAGCCCACTTTCTACCATATGCTAATTCCAGAGCTACAAAATTGTTTGTATTAAGAGTAAAGTAAAAAGTTCGTGTTATTAGTTTATTGATTAAAACAAAGAGTAAAGGTTTAGAATAACCAAATATTTATTATTGATATCTCAACAGAGACAGAGAAACTCTGGAAATGAATGTGGTTTCTTATAAACAGATCAATAAAAAATATAGTACCTCAGATAATAATTATATAATTTGATGTAGGTTTTGGCCCCATAGTTGTGAACTCTTATTTAGAATCCCTACGTTCAAATCCCATTCTACCGCAACTTGTTTCTTCTTGTACGTTTATTCTGAACTCAAAAGTTCTAGAACCTTTTTTTAATCACTGAGAGCTTCTGTCAGAGAGAGAGAGAGAGCGTATGTCAAACCTATATTATAATTCCGCCTGAGTATTCACACTGAAACATTACCTGTTGCGCAATTCTAGATCTTTATCGCAGAGGTACCCTTTGAACTGAAATTGAGTTTTTTCTATGAAAGTTGTCTTATTTTGATTAAATTTTGCTCTCTTTGTCAGTGGATCACTAAGCATATTGCAAAGCAAACTCCATTTGCACATTAATTTTTTTTTACAAAAAATAGATTACTACAAAACATGATAAAAAAGCTGCGGGTTCTACTTTCGAACGAGTGCCGGTAGCGGAAAATTCATTTGTCTCTGGTTTATAGAGTGCCAAGTTTCATATGTCAAACCAAATTTTCAGGTTAGGAGTTTCTTACCCTTCGATTTTAACATGAAAACTAGTATATTTTTGAAAAGAAAGATGTTTCAAAGTTATTGAGACTGCTGATTGTGATTTTTGTATATACAGAATGTTTCTCAAATTTCATGGAGAGTAGTGAATATTTTTCCATTTTAATTTTTTGGTATTGCCAGGGCAATATGGGGCCTATGTCCTCAAATGATCTACTCTAGTCATCTTCTATTATGTGATGTTTTCTATGAAAAATGCCTATAAACAATAATCATCCAGGATCGGCACTCGTTCGATAGTAAAGCCAAGCTGCGTGATAACCAAAGAGAATAACTGGCTTTAAAGTTGACTTTGCCTAAAAAAAAGATTAAAAACTCAATAAGATCAAACGTATGGCACCCCATACGAGTATTCACACACAACTACCGACTTATGTATCTCCTAGCAAACATTACCTGGACGCATGAAAACTAATCAGTCAGTGTGGATAGAGTATTGCCTAGTATTTAGCTACTTCTGCAGCATTAGCCCCAGTCACTTCGGTGTGAATACGCACTAACTTTATTGAATTCACATTGGATTTAACCCATGGTGAATATACGTGCAATGAATAAATAATGGGTAATGCTGTAATACATCATGTGGCTATTTAATCCAGCCAATGTAGGTCATAAGCCTTGTAAACGCCTAGATATTCATATTCCCATCCAAACTTCTCGTATCTAACACTATATATCTATTCTCCATCAATTATGGATACCTTTTTCTTACTTATCTCTCGATTTCAGACATGACGACCTCAAACAGATGTTGGATAGTTCGAAAGACTCACTTAAATTGGAGGCTATGAAGAGGATAATTGGAATGGTAGCCAAAGGAAGGGACGCCTCTGATTTGTAATAAAAGTTTTCATTAAATTATATAATCAATACTTCGTCATGTATATTTGTATGAATTATGTTTAACGTACTATATTTTACTTGTTTTCAGATTCCCCGCAGTGGTCAAAAACGTAGTGTCTAAAAATATTGAAGTGAAGAAACTTGTTTATGTGTACCTTGTGAGATATGCTGAGGAACAGCAAGATCTCGCTTTACTTTCCATTAGTACATTTCAACGTGCTCTTAAGGTCAGAATAAATCTTAAATCTCTTATCCAATAAAATATATTATTCTTCATTCATACAGCATATTGGATGTCAATGACTGCAGGTTTATTCTTCTCCCATTACCAGAAATCTTTTGTTAGATATTTTTAGAAAAGTGATAAAAATTGGCTCAAAGAAAAATATTGTTTTGGTAGTCTTTTTTTATCGTAATCATTCATTCTCAATAGACTTGTATTTCCTTGCAGTGTTTCTTTCATTACCTGATTATAAGAACTAAAGTGACTGCAGTAATTTAAAATATTATTGATTTCTGTAGGATCCAAATCAATTGATTCGCGCCAGTGCACTACGTGTCCTCTCATCCATCCGAGTAGAAATGATTGTACCAATAGTGATGCTCGCCATTAAGGAATCCGCATCTGACATGAGTTCCTATGTGAGAAAGACAGCTGCACACGCAATCCCCAAATTGTACAGGTATTTCTGAAATTTCAATTGATATCATAGTGTTTTTATACTATTTAAGTTTGAGCATACTTATATGTCTGAAGACAGTATTTTAAATTTTACTATTTTCTTCTAGTAAGTATAATTGAGAATTACACAGAGATTAAATCTTCTGATAGAAATGCTACAGTAGAGCTAATAAATAATTAATGTAAATTACACCAAAAATATAGGTTTCCAGTTATTTATTTTCACAGAATTCACCCTTTTTCAAAAATCAGTTTAAATATTATTCAGAGAATATTTTAATATTTTGAAGTACACGTAATTTTTCCAAGCTTTGTGGCCATAAATAACCAAGGGTTTAATTTTGAAAACACCAAAATTTGTAATGCTGACCTCAGGAACACCCCGAAGAATGTTTTATTTTTCGCTTACATTGAATGACAATAAAAAATGAAGTACATATGCTGACCATTATAGAAATTTGAATATATTTTAATTTTCAGTCTTGACCCAGAACAAAAAGAAGAATTAATTTCCGTTATTAAGAAACTGCTTTCGGAGCATACGATAATAGTGATCGGTTCGGCAGTAATGGCGTACAATGAAGTGTGTCCGGAACGTAGCGACCTGATCCACAGAAACTTCCGGAAGCTCTGTAATCTGCTGGTCGATGTGGACGAGTGGGGGCAGCTTGTCATACTGAATGTCCTCACTCGATATGCCAGAGAGAACTTTTCTGACCCAAATATTGGGGTATGTTTAAAAATTTGTAAAGTAAATATTATGTTGGGTTATTGTACTCGATCAGTGTATTTTAAGAGTACCTAAATGTTTTTTAAACAAAAAAATTGCATTCTTAAGACGCGATAATTTCAAATCCTTAGAATTATAAGGGCTTAATTAAAAACAGATAGTTTTTGGAAATTCAAAATACAATCAAGTAAAATTTGACATTTTGTATTCTTTCATCGATTTCTTCATATTGTTTTTTTAAGAACCAATGAATCTATCAATCATCAAACTTTACATTTCTAATGAATAGTGTTACTTTTAGTCGTTTTGTGATGTTATCTCATTTCAATATTTAAAAAAAATAAAGTCATAATTTTAAAAATGCGATGTATTTGCCTAATATTTTTTCTTGTCTTAATGATTTTATTGCACCAATTATAGTTTATGACTAAAATAATTATCGATTAATATTATTTGTCAGCCTCATGGTGTAGTGGTAGCACGTTTAGCTTCCGTGCATGAAGTTCTGGGTTCGATTCCCGGCAGGATCAACATGAAATATTTATTTAAATAAGGTATTTCACATAAAAATATTTCAAATGTGATATGGATGAATTCAAATAAAACCATATTGTTTTTAATGCTTAAGATTGTCCATCATTCCCTTGATAAAAAAACATGGAGTTGTTTTGAAACCAGTAATAAAACACAATAAAATACACAGTAATTTAAATAATGGGGATTTATAAATTTTTTATTTATAAAGAGAAATTTACAAGTAAAAAAATAGTAGTAGGAAAGTGGGAGACTGTCCAGCGACCATGATCTGATTTTAGTAATATTTAAAATGTTTTTAGAACAACGTGAATTCTGGTGACGAAGCGGAGAAACCGTTTTACGAGACAGAAGAGTCGGATAACTCTGGCCACAGCAGTAAGCAGAACGGCAAGAAGTCTAAAAAGTCCAAATCCAAGAAGAAGTCTTCATCGGGATCCAGTTCCTTGGATCCGGACCATCGTCTGCTTCTCCGCAGCGCCAGCCCACTGCTGCAGAGCAGAAACTCGGGAGTGGTGATGGCTGTAGCTCAACTCTACTATCACGCCGGGGACCAGGTGAGAATCATCCCAAATGTTTTTCGTCTTATTTGCGCTTACTAACCTTAATATACATACTTGACAGATGTCTCAATTCTATTTTATTTCTTGCATCATTATGTATGAAAAAATGGATTTCAATGTTAATTAATTCAATGATTATATTTGCAAACTGAACTTTACGCAGTCGGAACACCGGTGACTCAGTATAGATATTTTTACAGCTCAAATAATAATTGGCCTAAAATATAAATAAAATGTTTTTAATTCCAGCTAGTGAGTTACAATCGGCGGCAAGAGCCCTCGTGAGATTGTTAAGAGGGCCTATTGAAGTACAGAGCATTGTTCTTCATTCCATTGCATCTTTGACGATAAGTAAAAAGGTATATTTTTTTTCCCTTGCTAACAAATATTTTTGATAAATTATTATCATTTCCAGCATATTGTACATAGCATTAGTATTACATTTTATTGTATTTTGTACTAGTATTATTTATATTGACCTTATTCGCTATCTATAAAAGTCAGTTTAACTTCTTGCTTGTCAAATTAGTTTTCACACTTTGCTGATACTCAAGATTAAAACTAAAACTACTTATAGTATGTGGTTTGATAATTTTTGTGAACGTAAATGTGTTCATATGAATACATGTTCTTTGAGAAATTCAATCATTTAATGCATGATTTACTTCCATTCATTAGTTGTGGTACTGAAACTAAGTGCTAATAATTTTCTATTTATTCAAGGCGATGTTTGAGCCGTTCCTGAAGACGTTCTTCGTCAGGACGAGTGATCCGACCCCACATAAAGTTGCTGAAGCTGGAGATATTGTCCAATCTGGCGACCGAGGCCAGCGTTTCCACCATCCTCAGGGAGTTTCAGACCTACATCAACTCCAGTGACAAGAGCTTTGTGGCTGCAACTATTCAGGCCATCGATCGCTGTGCGGCCAATATCAAAACTGTTACAGACACGTGTCTTCAGGGATTGCTGGATCTTCTATCAAATAAAGATGGTAAATAATATCACTTCAGAAACAACACCGCACAAGTCATTTTTATCATTTTAGGAGGTTATGAAAACTAAAAATGAACTTGTTGTTCTTTTGTCGGACATTTTCTTCACTTAACAGTCTTTGTAACAGTACATGTGCATATTAGAATTTTAAAAATGAATTATTTCTTTTCTCATTTTACAGAGGCAGTGGTGGCCGAGAGTGTGGTGGTAATAAAGAAGCTTCTTCAGTCGGAGAGTTCTGTGGACCACAAGAGCATTATCGGGCAGATGGTTCGGCTGCTCGACCACATCACTGTGGGAGCCGCCCGCGCCGCCATCTTGTGGCTGCTTGGCGAGTACAGGTCTGATAAAGTGGCCCCCGACGTGCTCAGGAAGTGTGCCAAAACTTTTGTGCAGGAGGTAATCAGATTGATTGAGTGATAAATATCGGGTGGATGTATTTATTTATTGAATGCCATAGCAGCTTTTACGAAAGATTACAGTAATTAATAATACATTATAGTAGTAATGGAAGAAAAACGACACAACTCTAAATAGAAAAATCAAGAGATCATTATGAAAAAATAAAATTCTGGAGTTACTAGTTAGTTTTTAATATTGTTCGCTGAAAATCTACACACCTATTAAAAATGAATTTCTTTTGATTATGCATTACATTTCAGGATGATTTGGTAAAGCTGCAAGTGTTGAACCTGGCCGTGAAGCTCTGCCTGACGAACCCGTCCCAGACGCGACTGCTGGCGCAGTATGTGTTCACTCTGGCGAGGTACGACCCGTCGTATGACATCAGGGACCGCGCTCGCTTCCTCAAGAGGTTTGTCTTCCCCGGAGAGAACGACTCGGAGTCCAAGCTGATGGAGAATGCGGAGAACATTTTCCTAGCCACCAAGCCAGCGCCGCTGATTGAAAGCAAATTTAAAGGTTTGTTATGAACTAACTCTAGTTTAAGGTAATTTTGATTTCAAATTATGTTTAACAGGCAAACGTCATTTTCTTCACTTATTTAATCATGTTGTAATATATGCCTGCATCACACCTGTTCTCCTCTATGGCTGCGAATCATGGCACCTAACCAGGGCCCAAAATAGCAGACTTCTGAGAATAGGTTTGAGAATAGGTGTCTTAGAAGAATATTAGGCGTGCGGTGGTTTGACTTTGTAAGGAACACAGATTAAATGAAAACACTTCTGTGTTTCTAGAGTTAGTGACTTTTGTCTGAACGGCGAAGATATGCTTTTTGCTGCATCCGTCATACAGGTTTTTTAACATCCTTGGTATTTTGTTTGAATGCAGAACGCCAGCAGTACACCCTGGGCAGCTTGTCTCACTACCTGTCGGGGCGCGCGGCGGGCTACTGCCCTCTGCCCCCCTACCCCTTGAGCCCCTCCGTGGGGGTGCTCCGGAACCCCATCACAGAGGACTCCACCCCGCCCCCCGCCACTCGCAACAAGACTCATGACAAGATGGTAACTTTCCAATCAACATTTAACTTTTTCTCTGCAAGAGCAAGATATCTAGCTATATGTCTCGTCAGGCCATGAGCGAGGTGCTTTGGTGCTCAAATCTTCATACTTACGAGTATGCTATCCATATTTTAACGAGTGATATAAAAACACTCATTTTGTTTCCAAAAATTATTGCTTTTACTTTGGATTTTTAACATATTTATTTATTTAAAATTGTATGCCTAAAACCATTACAGGTGACCTATATCACTGATAAAACAACTGTAGACATCTTTACTTATATGTCGACGCCTCCTACGTATAATATCGTAACCCACAAATCGTCGATTTTTAGTTTTTGGTGGATTTTGTCTGTATTTAACTATATCTTTAATTCTACCAAAACAAAAAAATTATTTTGCCACTAATAAGGGCTTT
The DNA here is from genome assembly GCA_022494985.1 of Micrasema minimum. Lineage (NCBI taxonomy): Eukaryota > Metazoa > Arthropoda > Insecta > Trichoptera > Brachycentridae > Micrasema > Micrasema minimum. The sequence goes on along the minus strand of JAGVSP010000162.1, from coordinate 48,174 downwards.
TTTGGGGCGTATTTTGTCGTATCTACAACCAATGCATATGAACGAAAATATTTTCAAGTGCTCCTTCTGTAAAATCGCATTTTTGTGGGTTACGATATTATACGTAGGAGGCGTCGATGTGTTTTAATATATTTTAAATAAGTTTTAACAGACGACTCATTTTTATATTCTTCTAAAATTTTAAGTTAACCCGTGAATGTTTTTCTTTTAGATAAAAAAGTTGTTTTATTCTGAAACTGAGGAGAGTTCACCCGCCTCATGTTCTTCTGCCGATGGAACTTCCGACGACGGTGGTACGGACCAAGACAATAAAAAGTAATATATATTTCTTATCCCTTTATCAATATTTAATTTACTAAACTAGATTCTATAACTAACCCATTCTGTATCAATTTCAATTCTACCTTCAATTCATAAAAGACCTTTCTTAATTATAATGATACATTACAGAAAATCAAAGAAAACGTCCAAACAATCCAACAACGTGGGTTCCAACTCGTCCAACTACGGAAGTGCCTCTTCCTCGTCAGGGTCTGGCTCCAGCAGCTCGAATAGTGAGTCCGACAGCAGCAGCTCATCCGATAGTCAGTCCAACTCCTCCGAACGGAGTGAGGGGAACTCTGGAAACGAGGAGTCTAATTCATCTAAAAACACTAATGGCATTCTAGTAGAGGCAAGTTCAGAATATGTCGATTAAATATTATTTTAATGTAAACATTATTTAAATTGTAAGTTTGTCTGCCTAACGAGATTGCGTCTTCGATTGAAATAATTTAATATTTATTGTGGTTCTTCACACTAAAGTATTCCATATGTTTTATAGAAGAATTTACATAAACGGTTGATATTTTGTTAATCTGTCACCATCTTTATTTTAGGATGCGCCAATCCCTCCGACTACTAACAAAGACCCGACCACCAAAACAGATAAAAAGGAAAAATCAAATTTAGATCTGCTTCTGGAACTTGGCGACATGGGAGACAGTTTACCCATCATGACTCCAACGTTTGGTGGGTTCCTCTCTCCCGTCTCAGGAAATCAACTTCCCGTGGAAGGTATTCATTACATTTTAACCGTTTCTTTTTGCAATTAAATTTTTATGCCATTTGTATTTATGTCTGTATTGTAATGTAATTCAGAAAAATGTGCCCTAAAACTTTATCGAATTGTATGATACTCCAATGCATTAAATTCGCAAATTTAGTTTGGCTGTAAAAAATTTATATCTAACATAACAACACTTTTTTCTTTTTAGATACAATATCAACAGTTAGTCCATCGTTTATACCCCTGAAGTCGTACGAACTCCTCTCAAAAAATATCAGGGAAAGGTCTAATGGTTTTATATAGATTTACAAGAGCGCCTCACTTGTTCTCCAATAAAATGGCATCCATCGAACTGTTTTTCAGTAATCAAACTAATGATGAAATATGTAATATCAACGCCGGAACAAAGGTAGTTAATCAAATTTTACTATTTTACTTGTACTACAATCCAATTAGAATGTATCTATAATTTAGAGCCTCAATTATCCAGGCCAGTTATTTGGATTACCAAATATTTACTTGCAAAATTGTTAGTCATGCCAAAATATGTGTTGATTTATTGACTACGCTCTGCGGCCTCTTGAAATTAGAAATGTATTGAGATTAGGTTATTTGATACTTTTTGTAAGAAATACCATATTGGTACAACCATTTCGTTATAAAATTTCTCCATGTAGATATGTTTTATGCTGTTTGTAATAGTGAAACTATCCAGATTACTCTTGTGCCCAATTAATCCTGGTATTTAAAATTCTGCCATTGATGTATGATATATTTTCTAGAATATGTTTGAAATTTCCAGGGTTTATCAGCAGACCAAGCCTTACATCCCTTTGCTCCGATTCCTAATTTAGGAGCTGGTGCTAGTCAGTCTGGTATTTTAGGAATTGATTTTAATGATACAACTCAAGCTGCAACATTCCAATTATCAACTAATTTAGGTGGGTTTTTTTATATCTTATATTTAATGACAGAATTATATTGATGATATTTTACTGAATTTAGTCTACGGTGATAACACTCTGACACAGCTTACCTATATTATGTAAATAATCAAGATACACTGCACTTGGCGCCTCAGTGGTTCATCTCGTCATATTTGTTAGTTTATTTTAGTGAAAATATACTAAATAATGTTATCTTTTTATACTGTTATCATTACATTCAAATTGCCAGTTTGATCAAAAGCATCTTTCCTGGTTAAATTCAGTGTTTGTCCACAAAAAAATATAGAATTAAATAAAAGTGTTATATGTTGTATTCAAATCTATGTTTTCAGGAGAAAGTTCTGTTTCTATCAAACCACCGGTTGGAGAATTGATGCGAAGTGTTACTATGTCGGAAACTAAATTCCAAGTGGAACAAAAGCGACTCAGAGGAATGACTCAAGTACGTATTTTACCAAATAATTATTCAAACTATTGCGAGTAAATTTGTTTTGCTGATAATTAACATTGTTTACAGGCGGAAGGCAAAAGTAGCGTTCCTGGATCAAGTCAGCTGATCTGCGAGAGAATTTACGAGGTGGCAAATTTAGCTCCTATTACATCACAAGGAGAAACATTACGGTTAGCATATTGAAAAATTGCATGACATTTGAATATATTTAACTGAATTTGCAACATTTTTATGCCTAAGAGTTTTAAATAATAATCAATCATACCATATCCGCTCCCTATGTGGAGCATATGGAATCCACAAACTGCCTCCAGGCCAAGCGATCGGCCGCCAGCTCCCGTGCATCCTCCCAAATTACATTTTATTTAACCCTTTTTTAGACAAGTCGTGACATAAGGCCAATCACAAGCTTGACTACTTAAAAATGAATCTTAATCTAAAATTGGTTAGGTAACTTCATTTAAAAAAACTTAATATATATTATTACCTAGAAAAATTATAACGGGTAAAGAGGTGTTTTTTAAATGTAAAATAAAAACAATTGTGTACTCTATTTTATGAACACAACAGTTACTTCAACTTCATTTTCTCTTCTATATGAGTTTTTATTGATGCAAATGATTTTGTGGAGTCCTTACTGATTTTGATTTTCTACTTGAAATTTATGATTTAAATATATTTTTGTAGGTTCGCTGGTCAGACACTGTCCTCGCAGTGTTTGGTTCTGGTGGCCATCCAAGTGTCTTCACCCTCTTCAGATATTACTGTTAACTGTGATAAAATGGTCATCGGCTCTATGTTATTGAACGAGATAAAACTCGCTTTATCAAGATAATTTATCCGTTCAACTGTAGTTGTACAATTCAACATTAAAAAGTGTGTAAATACTTAATATGTAAACTAACTTTAGTTTTGTAAATACAGTGGAGATTGTTTAATATAGAAGAACAAATTTACATTTATACAATATATATTATATTTCCAGACCCGAATGTTTGATACAGCTTGGCTTGTATTATAAATTTATTTCCATTAATTTAATGTTAAGCACTTTTCCTAATGTTACGTGAGGATCATTCCTATTAATCATTTGGCTCATGAAAAGGATGAATGTTTGTAGGTGCTTTCTGTGTATTTGACATTACACGAGATAGTATGAATGTTTAAAAAAGACATGTCCAACATACTTTTGATCTTCGTGAAAATATTTTTACCATATTATAAACACATTTATACATATTATTATCAAATTCATATTGTTATAATACAGATGTTTTTTATACGTGTCGGCTTTTATTTTTTCCCTTTTCTACAAAACAGACAAACTGCATCGAAAATTTCTAATGAAAGACTAATGTTTTGTGGTTTTATTTGTGTATTATTTCATAAAGAAAAATTCTGAATACATTTAGAAAGATGTAATGCATACTAAGAGAAGGAATAAACTGCCAAGTGTTAAAAAGAAATCTTATGAGAGTTTTTTTTTTAAAACATGACTTGGTATTTTACTAATAATTTCAACTAAAACAAGGTTTATTATTTTTTTTAGCTATAATGAAACAGTGGGACGAAATTGAAATAAGTATCTAATATCATTATTATTTAATTAACACTATCCTGTTTTTTTAAAATATTCTTTTCTTTAAGCATAAATAATAATCTACAAATGAATAATTATGCAAATTACACAATATTTATTTATCTTGTGTGGAAACAATTATTCTCCTACACAGGTTGCAAAGACATCAGAAGTTTACTTTGCACTACATTAATATATGAAAATACTTAGTGCTGCTTTTTTTTCTTATGAACTTTTATAAGTTGAACTAAAAACAGAGTTTAATATAATTTTAAAAAGTTCCGAGCACTGCTTGTGTGTTTCAACTTGTTTGTAAACCTCATTGAGCATCCTGGCGAGTTTAGTTTGTTTGTTTTCTTATTTTATTATATTTATTTATTTACAAAACCAACACAGTCATTATAGAATATAAAATTATAAGATGTGGAACATTAGTTTGCATGACCAATAATGTGTTTTGATTATTAACGCAAACAAGCTAAAACACGCAAGCAGTGTTCGGAGTGGCGTAAAATGACACATGCACGAACAATGCTCTTTCAAAAACCGAGTGGTTATATAAATATAACTGCATGTTATGGCAAATTAAAAGAAAATGTTTCATAGACTTATTTATTTCTGTAAGTTAACTAACAATTATTAACAAACACTTTTCTCCAACTCGCTACAATATTTTTTATCATAGTTAAAATATTTTCTAATTCTGTGTCTGTCGGAATTACAACACATACATAGGTAACTAGGTACCTATTTATTTATTTTAGGAATCAAGTTGAGCTGAAATAAAGGATTTTGACTGAAGCATTTCTTGGGGATACTTCACTTTACGTGGTAACTTTTATGAGGACTAGTCTATTGGTAAATCCATAGATAATAGGTTATGAAATTTATACAGTAGGTTAAGATAGGTTGGGTTTAATAAAATAATTTAAATTAATAGCTATTTAAAAGCAATATCCTTTATAATAGGTGATGAAATTTATACAGTAGGTTAATGATAGGTTGGGTTTAATAAAATAATTTAAAATCAAATAGCTTTTTTTAAAGCGAAATTTATACAGTAGGTTAAGATTTTTAAATCCAACCAATCACAGCTTTGCCCATTTCTATGCTGTACCTCTATAATCCAGAGAGTAAAAACTTTTGTGGAATTTTGACAGCTCTACCACGTAAAGTGAAGTATCCCCACATATTGCTTAAAAAGCTGATTTAAAAACAAATAGGTATTTTATATTAATTTGTCTTCTATATGGTAATTCATATTTTTGTTCATTATTCTCTATTTAATATTTTATTTTAATGTGCTTTCATTTATATTTAAATACGTCCCACTGTGTCGGTTAAAAGCATCAACTAACCTTAATATTGAGGAAGAAAAATTTATAGTAACTTTCCTATCATTTTCACTAAGCATTTTATAATAATATCGTCAAAATTATAAACTATTTTCAAAATTATATAAATATAATAAGACTTTGAAACTAGTATGCCAAGTCTATGGTAAATAAAGTCAGTTAATAAAAAACAAAGTTTTAGAAGTAGTATTATAATAATTTAAAGTTATATTGATTCACAAGGTAAGTACTTCAAATATCATAAATATTATTTTTCTTCGTGGAGTCAATACCAATTAATAGATTAAATAATAGAAAAAACAAAATCGTAAACTACTTATTATAACCACGCGGTATAAGAAGAAGTTTTGCCCTGTTCAGATATAATTTCATGTGTGATAACTTAGCTAGTGAAGCGTAAGACTGATCATCCTACCTTCATGTAATAAAATGATTAAGATACACTGCACTTGGTGTACCAACGCAGTGCCCTATGCATATTATTGATAAAAAATCATGTCAAAATACACATATTTTTTATTTAAATGATTATTTTTTAAATTGTGTTAAAAATTATTGTAGGTAATTTAATGAATACACATACATATTATATAGAAGAGTGGAGTAGTTGTAATTACACTACAAATGTTTAATATAATTATTGAAGTAACAACAAGCCTGAAAATATAAGATGGCTAAATTAAATCAGTACCTATAATTATTATCAGTTAATTAAAATACATTTTCTGTGATAAGTTAGTAAATAAATTTTATACCTAGATTAATAAGTCTTTTCACAAACCCCTCTTTCATCAAACGATCCTTAAAATGATACAAGTTTTAAAATGATGCTCCAGAAGGATATGTAGAGTTTACATTTGATTTTCATAAGTACTGCTTTATATTATGAATACATATTAAAACTGATTTGATTTGCAGAACAGTAAATGAGGATATTAAGTTGACATGAAATTATTTTCTTAAACTCAATCACAATTTATTAAGTGTATATTTATATTCCACCCCAGATAAAATTATTTTTTTACTTTTAAAATTTTAATGTATTATAATAACTATTTACAATGGTACATTATAGGTATTATAGGATGCAAAATGCTGTGCAAAAATAATGTTTTATAGCTATTTAGCGTGTATGTCCTATAATAAAAACATGCATATTTTAAAACTAAATACTTCAGAAATAAATTATCTTACTGTATTACTTAATTCTTTTGTGACTTAAATGAACTGTTAAAATTTTTTTTTTATAGGAAAATAAAGTAAATATTGATTTATTCAGAGGAAAGGTAACATTTTATTTCATAAATGGTATTTTACAGTGTAAAATTAATTGCTTGAATGATAACCATACGAATATAGGATACTTTTAGGTTTAAAATGTTTCATATCGTAAGTGATACTCCATAACCACATAACTAATAAATGCTTTAACAAGGAGGAATAAACTGTTTTTTTTTCTCTAAAATACATAAAACTTTTCTCTCTCGGTTATGCATCAAATAGCTTGGGGCTCGTTGGACAAAACTTAACACCGGTTAGACGTATCAGCATCCGCTAATAAGAATGTAGTTTGTTGTCACTCGAAATCTAAATTTTGCTACTCGGAGAACTTATGCGGTTGTGCAAATGTTAGTTAAGTGGATTTGCAGTATCACCGATGATATATGACAAAAGTTTGCTTAAATTGGATACATCAATTTATTTGCGATTGTCATTTTGATTTGCAAACAGTAAAAATCCTTAATAATGATTAATAAATTGTTTACACCTCTGTAAATATATTTTGCTAAATAATGTTAAAAATTATCTTTGATATTATTAGCACAACAACCGGGTATCACAATAATTCAATTATATAGAATGGAAATGTGTCCCATGGACTTTTAAAATATAATGCTTATTTTATATTCGATTTCATATATTATACTAAAATAAAACAAAATGCAAAATATTGTAATTCTGCGCTACTGGTGTCCTGATCACAATAATATAAGTAATTATTGTGCATATTGCTACATTATTAACATAAGGAATATGAATATGTAACAGCACTTTAAGCAGGTATTTGGCCAACAGTGCCTATTTTACAACTGCACGGTTTACAACTGTTGTAAACACATAATCATGTATTTTGGTACAAGATTATCCAATCTTTTTAAGTTTACATAGCTTTACGTTCGAAAAATTAGATAAAATATTAGCAAAATACATGAGTTAATGTGTTAACATTATTGTTGACACCACCCAGTGCGGTTAAGTGTTATTCCTTATGAAAACATAGCTAAATTATAATAATAATTGCTTAACACTACTTTTTTTTGTTGTAAATATCTTAATATTACTTAATATCTTATTCATATTTGGTTGGTCTGTATTTTACTTATGGACCAATACTTAAAGCTTTGATTTTTATCATGCAAACACAAAAAAATGTTTGTGATAGAAGCGACTTGGCTACATATTATTATTTTAAGTAAGTATACCAAAATCCTCAGACAACATAATGACCAAAGCGAAGGTTTTTAGTGTTTGTGGAAATAAACCTCACATGTATAACATTGTGTAAAAATAGTTTTTACAGCATTTGGTTTATTTAAGGAGGGATATATGGTTTACATAGTTGAGGGATGGTTTTTCAATTTCATAATGAAATGACCCCGCATTTTTTGTATTCCAGCTGAGCGCTTCATTTTTCTCAATGGTAATGCAAGAAGGCCGAATGAGGTGTTTAAAATACAAGTAAACATTATTGTATGTGGTCACTAATTGTTATCTATTTTAAAATAAATCTATGGTCATGCGTAGACTAGTCAATACAAGTCAATACTTAAACTCGTGTCAGCAATATTTAGTATAAAATTTTTGCTTTTTCATTTGTAAAAATGCTTCTTACTCACTTATTATTTATTATAGATTTCTCTACTTATTTTCGTCTGTAAAATTTGTTTTAAAGTCAAGATGTATTCCTAACAATTTATACAATTCTTTTAGAATCTTACAATCAATGGATTTCCGCTTAAACACTTAATCCTTTTCTCAATAGATGACACAGCAAAGTCCCCAAGAGAAAATGCACTAAAAAGTTCTGAAAATTGGCATCTATGGATACCGAATTGAACATAATGGAATGTTTTAATACATGTTGTAATCACTTAACCCCCTAATGACAGGTCACAAACCTTGTAAATGCTTAGATATCCATATTCCCTTCCCAAATACTACTTTGTCATTGTTGGATACCGAGACAAAGGTATTGTTATAACAACTAGTGTACGCATGATCTAAGCAATTTTAAATTAATAAAATATTTATTTCCCAAACATAATAAAAACTTGCTAATAAATTTACTGTAGGTACTTAATATTATTTAGTACACCATAAATAAAACAACAGGGGAAAAAAAAAATTTTAGTACATAGGTACCTCCCTAATAAATTTTGTGTCATGCAATTAATTTATAATTTTTTTATATATAATAATAATTATTTATTGAGAAATTAAATTTTATGCATAGGTAATATAGTTTCTACTCATTTTATGAATTTTAGTATATTTTAAATATTGTGTGAAAAAAGGAGATTAAATTGATTTATTTATTGTTTTTTCTTTTAAATCTTATATTTATGAATGGCCACTTAAAACGCAACCATAATCAATACAGACCTGTACAAAATTTGTATTGATATAATTTCATATAAAATTCACTATTTACATATTCAATTATTATCATTATAATAAGGACACCCAAAATAGCATTTGAAATAAAGTAAATAATCGTCTCAAGCAAAAGAACAATGTATTTCCAATACGTTTTGCTACAATTTAATCTGTTATGCTTATCAATTTAAATATTCTGACTTTTAGTCTGCAGTATCTTTGGATAAAAAACAGAACATCTTTTTAATGTATTTTTTAAGAGTGTTATGTTTTTTGAGTGCGTTAGGCTACCATGCATGAGTTCGCGGGTTCAATTTCCAACACGGTCAATATGAAATACCTATAGAAAATATTTCATATAAAAGCTACTCTGAACTGGCACTGAAGCATAAGACTGATCATCTTGCCTTCATGTATCAAATAACAGGCCAGAGGGCCATTGGGCCCCCATTGGGCATTGGGCATTGTTATTGAACAGAGAAAAACAACATCACAAACACCCAGGTTGAGCAAAATCACTTTTGATTTCTGTGTTCTTACCGAGAATCGAACCCGGAAACTCCGTATCGTGGGTCCAGTATCTTAACCATTAAATATTCACACAGCCTAATCTTGCTAGATAGAAGCGTATAGGGTTTTGCAACATCCCTTATCTGTTCCAGTTCAACCTGTTGATTGCCACATGGGGGGGATTACGAACCCACCATCCACCTACAGCTATTATTGAGTCCTGGAGGACTCTCATTCAGCTGCACATATAGGAATAAAATACTTTACTGTTTCAATAAAAATCAATTGTATGCAGCACACTGTAAACTGTTAAATGAAGTCAGTATATATTTAAACAGGATAAGCATCTCTACTTCCTAGTCTAGTTCAACCTGTTGACAGCCACGCAGAGTGCAGACACAGCCAGGGGCAACTGGAGGCCGGGGCGCCGGGGGGCGGAGCCCGCCGAGGAGTTGCCGGCGAGGATCTGCGCGCGCAGCCGGAGCCGCTCCTGGTACCGGGAATCCTCCCCTGGTCAATTTGTTGACGTCTTATCGAACTCTACACTGTACCCATGTACCATAGTAACAAAACTCGTAGTACCAACAACCCCAAAAACTGGTGAAAACCATATTTGGAGTACAATGTCTGATTTGAATTTTTTATGAACTTGAATTTTTTTTTTTCTTCTTTTAAAAGCTCTCATTAGTACTTACCTCGATTGCATAAATTCTTATTAAAGTGCGGTTTTAACATGACCACTCCTAACATAATAAATATGATTTTTTTTCCTTCACGATATTGGTGCTTTATTAAGCACCAAGTTCTTAAGCGCCCAGCGTACTCCACCGCGTGACTCGCGGCTGCATCCCATACAAACGTATTCCTCGATTTTCTCCATGGAATTTATTATTAGAGCAGTGATTTTATCACACACTTTGGATATTTTATTATACATATATAAATTATTCAAAAAATAAGACGATACAAACACGCATCTGGTCGATATCTAAAAAGTGTGAAAAAATCATTGCTCGTGTGTTGAATTCCACGGAGATAATCTCGGAATAGGTTTATATGGGAAAGCGGCCTCGAGTCACGTGATGGAGGTCCCTTTTCTCTCACTAAAGGTGGGTATCCACTATGTTCGCGAACCTACTGGGCTCCGCGCTCCTGCAACTGCTCCAATGGAGACGCTATGCGAACTTCTACATAAACACGCCTGCTCCATATGCGTTCCACAGTTTTAAACGAACTTTGAACGAACATGTCGTCTCCAGGGTTAGTGGCCAGTGCAGCATACATTATGGTACAATATATTATTAAAGACTGTAAAAATCTTCCTCGATTTTGGGAATCTAATATATTTAAGAAAAGACGTAAAAATGCATTGATGTTGGATCTCAAATCACAAGAAATAAGTTGACATTATAAGAATTTCCTGCGACTTTCTTCATTTGATTTTGAACATTGTACAGTTTGGTTGAGCCAGCAATATAAAAACAGATACTTCATTCCGAAAAGCTTTATCAGTCCAAGATAAATTAGCATTAACATTAAGATTTTTAGCTTAATTTACGAATTTATTTTACTCTATTCGCAAGCTCGATCGCAAGACACGCTCCCCTTTGTGTTCGCGCTAAAAACCGACAGGTCTCGGAGCGCTTGCCGCGGAGCGTGCAACGTTGCACGAAACATGTTGCACTACCGCGAACAGTTGCAGGAGGTTCGCGAACATAGTGGATACCCGGCTTAACATCAGTGCTCGGTGCAGGAATACTCACATAGGGGGCATCACAGTAAATGGCTTTACACCACATGGGCTCGGAGTGGTAACACACACAGAGGGAGCACACTCCTGGCCCGGGGACATACAGCAGCCCGTGGGCGATGCTGTTCCCCTGGAAATCCACGCACTCTTCTTCAACACAACCTGGAACAAGCATCGAGTACACATTACCAGCGCCCGCCAGTGTACTGCCAGGGAGCACATTACTACCTGATGGGACCGCAATTCTTAGCGCGGCGAGCGAAATGCAAACAAGATGAAGGAAATAATTTTTGGCTCGCACTATAGGTTTTTTTGGGATTTCCCAGTTCTCAAAACCGTTTTTCAAGAGACGCTAAATTGGGTTCTTCCCGATTTTTTATTTAAAAAAAATTGATTGAAAAATTACAATATCAAGGGAATTTTTTTAAATTTTTACGATGTCATATGAATTTTTTAGCGCGGTTTGAAATAGCGCTTTTTCAAATCGCTCGCAAAATCCTTCATTTGGCGCGCGTGCGGTGTGACGTCACAGCAATATAGGCGCTCACTTCGTAATGAATTTCACGCCTTTCATGGTAGACGGGTATGACGTCATTAACCAATAATGGGCGTTAAAAATCATTAGTATTTTCGTGTTTTTAAAACATAAATTTATAAATAAAAACAACATTTTTGATCATGGTGTTTTATATCGTTGGAATTGTAAAAATATACTTTAAATATTTATAACGTTTGTAAGAATATTCGTGTTATCGGGAAGAAACCTATTATATTTGAGAAATACAGTTGACTACGGCTAAATAAATTATAATTGAGAAATATAGTAAACTGCGGCTAAACATCATTAAAATACGGCTCCTGAAAAACGATGATTTTTTAGAACACGCTTTTTTGTTCTCAGGGCCGCATGTATCGCAGTTGTGACGCGTATATGAGGTTAATAGGTAAAATCTCTTTAAATATACCGATTACCGTCACATACGCGTCACAACTGCCATGTAGATGCTTGTAATCAGGCCCCAGGTTGAAAACCGAAAAGCCCCAATCACAGTTTTTTTAAAATAATGATTATTAGATGTGTTTCTATAATAATTAATAACTTACAAAAGTTAAGACGTCTCAAAAAACGCACTAATTGATTTCAATGTCATCAGGTTAGGTTGTTGTTTATATTGTATTGTTCGGCTAGTAAGCAGAACAATATAAATTTATTTATAATTATAGATTAGTACCTTTTGCAAACCATTAAACTTTTACAAATGATTTGAACTGAAAATTTAATTTTAGCCAAACACAAAAAATTTCATTTAGGTAGCTGATTTTCGGAAATCCAAATCCACTGCTCAATTAAAATTTTGAGAAAAACAACTTTAATAAAAAGCAAAAAATGAGACATGTATTTAATTCATTTATGTGAAGCATAAAATAATCAACGAAAATAACACTGCAAATAAAACAGCGTAAACTGTATTTACTAGTATAGGTATAATACAAACAGTTTTATGACAATAAACGTGGAAAGAATATTTTGTATTTAAGCTTAAAACAAATGTTTTTTCTTATTATTATACGTATGTTAAATAATGCGGCAAACGTACCTACAATAGCGAACAACACTACCACACTCGCAACGGAAATTACACCAAAAGACATGATAGCACTTTGGTATCAAACAGCCAAATGAAAATGAAGGCACAGCCGACATTCGTCTATATCGCAGCTAGACGGGGTCTCGATACTTCATTTCACCGGAGGGCTCTAATCCGGATAATAATATTTATTAGCCTAAATGAGTACATGGAACACACGTCCACTCTGGCGCGGCGCCCTCCGCGAATGAATGCTGCAGGAAATGCCGCAGTGATGCTTACACCCTGGGAAATTATCCCTGCCTAGGGAAATGGAGGTAAATTTTGGAGGGAAACTAACTGGAATTTTAACACGCTGAGTGTGAGATAGCGCAGTAAGTTTAATAATATATAATACGTACTGGTTAAACGTTGTTGAATATTGAGAAAATAACGCGCTGCAAGGTTACCCTTAAGAAATACCCTTAAAAATCAAATAATGTTGGTTTTGTGGGCTCGGGATACTCGATTTCTGTAAATTTATTAACTGAGTAACGATTTTTTTTTAATAGGTTATGCATATTATATATATATATATATATATATATATATGCTCCACATTCCACATAGGGAGCGGATATGGTATGATGATGATGTTATATTTATATTCTTTCTTGTTTATTGTTTTTGCTAGTGTTTGCATCAAATTATTTAAAGGGATTTTTTCCGTCCAAGAAATGTGTGAAAAACGAATTTAACTCGTTTAAATCATTAACAAATGAACAATGGTAACAGTTAACTATCTTAACTTAATTAACTATTACAGAAATTTGTTAATACCTAATATACTTTAAGGTCTTGCATTCCAACGGTCCATGCGCTTGGTAGCTGCAAAACGTGTTGATAATGATAATATGCAGGGCCTTTAAAAGCATCCTAGTTTTAATTTGTTTTTTTTTTTTTTTTTTACTTGTTCACACATAAAAATTTTTTTTTAAAAAAAGTCTTTATCAAGGTGGTGAAGAGGCTGATGAACACTACTACCACTACTACTTTCCCTTATCCACACCTAATGGTGCATAGGGCACTGCATTGGAACACCAAGTGCAGTGTATCTTGATCATTTTTATTACATGAAGGTAAGATGATCAGTGTTACGCTTCACTGCCAGTCCAGGGTATCACACATGAAATATTAATATGAAACTACATGTAAATAAATATTTCATGTTGACCCCTACGGGAATCGAGCCCGCGACCTCATGCACTGTAGTCAAATGTGCTACCACTTTCCCATGAGGCGATGTAGATTGATGTGAAAGGAAAAATTATTTTTATTATGAATCTCACAAAAATTTTACTCGGAACTTTCGTAATGAAAAGCGAGTATTATAAATTCAGTTATAAACTTACTTCGATAACGATTTTTTAGAAGCTTTTTCTCACATCTAGGGAAACTGTAAAAATAAAAACTCAGGAAAATAGTGGACACGGTATGGCAACCCTCCCTGTGGCACACTGCGGCAACCCCCTGCCTACTGCCCTAGTGGTTCAACTTTACACGCGCCACCCTACCACCCCCATACAAGTCCCAGCTGGCCAGCCATAACGGGGACATACTGTCATTTCTGACTGATCTAATCATCTGCGTCCGATCGGCGCGGAGAAAACCCATTTGATACACATTTTAAAAACACGGCTTAGTGTGCTTAAGTTACGTTTGTTTAAATTTTGTGTAACTTTCTTTATTACTATTGTCATTAAATATATTTATGTAGTATAAAATTTTAAATAATTGTTTAAATTTTAGTTGTGATGTATTTATAACCTTTGCATGATCAAATAATTATGACTGTGAAATAAAGTTAAAAAGGTGTCACAAATCGGTCGAAAATATAAATAAATATAAAATTGAACGGTTAATTTTTACGTAACGGCTGAAAAACTAAAGCCCCTTTAAACGGGACAGAAAGCTGTACAGTTTCATGTGCAGTTTGCAAACTGTCCCATATAAAACGAAAACTGTGTGGAATATTACATTAACAATAATTTCCCGTGTGCAAACATACGATGACAACTTACGTTTGCGCTTAAAAAAAACGCATATTTAGCGTGTCTTTTGACAGACTGCAGTTTTCTGAACAAGAAAATGTACAGTTCTCTGAACAAGAAACTGCACAGTTTACTGACCCGTATAAAGTCCGCTTTAAGCAATAACAGCTCACTTTGAATTATTATTGATAAACTTAAAAGTAGGAAATTTTTAAAAGAGTACAAAAACATTCAGTTAAAACTGTAGGTTTATGTTACCCTTTAGGTTATTCCAATTTCCCACCGGATGTGTGAGATATAGAACCTGCTTTGTTATTAGTTGGGGGTAATATCGTATTTTCACTTTGCTAGACAGCTTGGCTCTCGGCTCATATGAGGATTCGTATTACTTAATGCATATACCCAGATCTTATTTTATGAAACGTGAACAGAATGTTGAAAGATCTTAACAAATCTTTCTTAGTAAATTATAAAAAAATTAATGCAATAATTTATTTAAAATCTTGTCATTTTGTAATGTCGCAATGAAATAGTTTTTCTTTTGTAAAAAAAGGATTCTAGGCATTAGGTGGTTTGACTTCATAACCAACGCTGAAGTTAGGGAACGGAGGCAGCTACCTCCAAAAACTGGAGCCGTGAAGATGCGGCGATGGGACCTGGCTTGGCCATGTACTCCGGATGCCTAGGGAGAGCCTGAACCCGAGCTGCCTCTTCTTTACGCCTGCAGGATCCCGCCGTCCTGGCAGACCGTCGATGACCATCCTACAGTTGATGGATGTATGGATGGATGCGGGCCTGACGTGGGAGGAGGCGAGAGAGCTGGCTGGTGACAGGGTCTCCTGGAGGGATCTAGTGATGTCCACATGCTCCACATAGGAGCGAACGTGGCGAAAGAAGAAGAAGAAGAAAAAAATTGCGACAGTAACCCAAACCTAACCTAAAATAAGCAGAATTAAACCTTGTTTTACAAAATGTTTGAAACAACGGAATTTTCCATTGAAAATTAGTAGAAATCAAGTGTTAAACTTAGATTATTATCTTAAGAGTTTCCTTAGTAATAATGGAGGTATGATTTCATGGTAGTGTTGCTGAATTTGTAGCGGATGTCCAAGGTTTGATCCTTACTTTACCACTACGTGATTTCTGTACCACTCTTTGATAGAGGTTTACCCCTATGCTATCAAAGAGTGGTGGTTATCCTAAAGGATAAACCACGGAAGTCATATTTGATGAAATTTTCATGATACAAGATTTTGTGATTTCCGTAAAACTATCATCTCAGCCCGTTGAGGTCCACTGCTGGACATAGGCCTCCCCCTGCCGTCTCCACTCCTCCCGATCCTGCACCGTCCCCATCCACTGTCTTCCAGCAGACTTCCTGATGTCGTCCACCCATCTCATCGGTGGACGTCCTTGAGGCCTCTGGTTCCTCGGTCTCCACACCAGAACGCGTTTCGTCATCTGTCGTCCGTCATTCTGGCTATGTGACCGGCCCATTTCCACTTCAACCAAGCAATTCGCTCCACCACGTCGCAGACCTTTGTCTGGCGTCGGATGCATTCGGTCTCTTAATGTTATTCCAAGCATAATCCTCTCCATGCTCCTCTGTAAAACTATAATTTTGTATACTAACTAAATTAGCGAATATTTGGAATTTCTATACAAGGGTAAATTTATTATGAAAACGGTTATAATATTACTGATTTGGACATTGTTTTATTCACAGAGATAAAATATCTTACTTCAATATGTACCTTTAAAGGTCTAACTACAATGGTTAAAAAACCAAATAGGCAAACGTAAAAAAGCTCTTTAAGTAACAACAAAAATTTAAAATTTCGGCTCGGGAGCCGTATATTTGTATTGACAGGGGTCAATACAAATATATGCATAGAAACCAGTAAACAAAAATTCTAGTTTTCTTATCTATAATATCGTCTTTAACATCATATTTTTACGGACAATATAAAAAACTTATTTATGAAAACGTGAAATATATATTTAAATTTGTCCGCCTCGTGACATGGCGGGATAAGGGGTTGGGCTAGCCGCCATGCATGAGGTCGCGGGTTCTATTCCACTCTGGGGTACAACACGAAATATTTATTGAGTGTTTTTTTTCAAATTATATTTTAATTCATGTTGATACATGAACAAATCATCAAATCCACTCACTTGGTGTAAGTGCCCTACGCACCATTGGGTGCGGAATTAAGGGAGAGTATTAGTTAAAGTATGGGTTCCATATTATCAACTGAAAAATATTTTATTTAACATGTTTTTAAATATTAAATTTTTCAAGTGTGTGATACTTGGACTGTGTACTGTAGCGTATGACATGATCATCTAACCTCCCACATCATGTAAAATACTTTTGGTGTTTCTGTGAGTGAAGTCGGTTTACGGACCGATAATTTTACGTGATTTGTCATAGCCGGACATTTACGAAAAAATAGCATACTTTTATGAATTGACATTGATTTATCATTATTTTAATATAATACAAACAGGGAGAGTTAAAATTGGAAACATTACAATTTTTTCCCATAAATTATCATTTTTTTGCTCTCGTTAATTCAAATATTTGTTTTGACTTAAATCAATTACCATAATTACAAGTAAACAATTGTGTATTAACAATTTAGTTTATAACCACGATCCTCCAACAAGGATCGTGCCTCTCTAATTGTTCCGCGCTCTCGCTTGCACACTCGGCTCAGGCGGAACGTGACAAATGCTTTTTGTGTGTGCAGCCGGCGTTCATCGATTTATTAGACGTTATCACGTCAAAAAATGATCAATATACACTCCACTCGGTGAACCGATGCAGTGCCCTATGCACCATTGGTTGCGGATAAGGGAAAGTAGTAGTAGTAGTAAAGAAGTGTAAAGTTTAAGTTTTTATTTAATAAGTTAAACAAATTGAAATTAAGTGACAAATTTTAATTGGTTCTTATGTTTATAGGGTATCTATAAGTATGTATTTACTGCATTTTCATACGTTTTAAAAATGCGATCATTCGTTGAAGCTTCAAGCCTTAACGCACTTATATAGGAAATATGGTGAACACCTGTGTTCATATATTTGTTAAATTTGTAAGTGAAGTAAAAGGTTAAATGATTTTTTATGTAAATTTATAACTAATATTTATAGCTTTTACCCTGCCAGGAACCATTAAAATAAATCAAACAGGCCCCGTAGGAACGATATAAATGGAATGATTGCCATTTTACAATAAATAGGTATTTTTAACTGTTTTAACACCTCGGTGGCGGCATACACAATCCATATTTAATTCAATATGGTTGAAAAATCTATAATTATTATCTATATTCTATATCTATTAATATCAACATTTTCTGAATACGAAAACATTAAAAGTTGGTGATCTTCGATATTAGTTACGCCCCGTTACACCACCATTTCCTAAGGATTTTTTTAGCACAGATCTTGAATAGTTAAAAATATTTTAAATCCATAATCCACAAAAACGAATCCACATTCGTTTCCAGAGTTTCTCTGTCTCTGTTGGGATATCAATAATATCTAAGAAATAATTATTCAGCAATGTGTAATGCAACAATTCAAAAGTACTTATGTACCTAAGTATTACTGGTTAATAAGTGGTCACATTTCTAATTTACGTTGTTTAGTAAAAAAAAAGTTATAATATATATATTTTTAATAAACTAGTATGAACTATATTTTTCTATATTACCTACATACTTTGATTTAAAATAATAAATAATAAATGCTACTACTACTACTTTCCCTTATCAGCACCCAATGGTTACACGGGTGGTACTGCATTGGTTCACCAAGTGCAGTGCCTCTTGATCATTTTATTACATGAAGGGTAGATGATCAGTCTTACGCTTCAGAACCTGTCCAGGATATCACTTATGAAATTTTAATATGAAAATCACATGTAAATAAATTAATATTTCATGTTGACCCCTACGGGAATCGAACCCGCGACCTCATGCGCGGTAGATAAATGCACTACCACTATGCTACGAGGTGGACAATAATAATAATATTATTATTATTAAAACTAGTTAAACAAATGACCACCAACTGTAAAAATAGCAATATTAATAGTTAATTTTAACATTCAATGATGCAATAATATTATCGTAACTAGATTAAAATGGATCCCTATTCTGACCTTATGCACATAAATATAAAATTAAAAACACTATCAATTTCTAAATATATCGACATCTTGTTATTTTACCAAGCAATTAAAATCTAAATGACGTTGATTATTTTTATTTATATACGCTGACATTTACGTAATAAATTATTTATCGATAGGAACCTATTTATATGAATATTTACAGTTAGGTATTCATTCGGCTTCTTCATCATAAGGAAGTATTTAAGAGCATGCGCTGTCACGTGACCGGCGGCCGTTTCTCCACACCCTCGTAGTCCTAGATTTTATTCCTGAAATTAAGCAATACCTACAGTAATGATTTTTTCGCACATTTTAGATTATGACCAAAATAACATATAGCCTTATTTTTAAATAATCTATTCATCAAAAATAAAGGCTACAGGTTGCCTATTGATACAATCAGTAACTCAGCTTAAACTTAAGGAAAATCAATAACTGAATGTGAAAAATACATAATTATATTATTAGTAACCCGCACATATCCAACTAAATAATCGTTGATGATAGTTGTAACAAAAATATTTATTGGCATCTCGGTCACTCTCACGCTTTTACACTAGCTTTCTGAGCAATTTGTATGTAGTGCAATAATTTATTTATTTCTATTCGTTTATGGACAGCCAACAGACATACACTTATTCTAAATATTGATTTCCAACAATAACGTCCAATATCGGCTATCCCTTAATTACAATCTAAACATACCTATGTACCTAATTGAAGACATTTTCACAAAAACGACGCCCGTCAAAGGGACCGGTTCTGCAGGAGAATAATAGACATATTATAATACCATTCATTTGCTCCACTTAAACTAGTTTTTAGTAGTGTAAGTATTCTATTGTTTAACTGTGGTATGAAAAAAACAAGAGTATGCGTTTGATTCCTACAAAATCAAAATGCGGGGCGCCATTAAAGTATTATTCTCATTTCACTTTTCGGTAAAACGTGAGTGTGCTAGTCGCTAAACTATCCGCCAACTATTTAGTAGTTGTATATGTGCGAGGGTTCTTAAATCTACCGTAAAATAAAGGTGGAAAGTTCTCCTTGATTAATGAAACACACCCCCTCTATCGGGTTGAAAAAATATTGCCATGGCGACCGCCTGACGCAAAAAATGTTGGTTTGTTTCATGTCGGATTGATTGGAAGGTGATATTATTAAGTTCTTTGTACCCAAATACGATTTATTTAATAAAAAATGACGCTAGAATTATCATTTGGAAACAGCAATATGCGAAAGGAGTCGGTGAGCAATAAAATATTAAAAAAATGATTTTCATATTAAAAATAAACTGTGGAAAACAAATTCGAAAAATCAGTCAAATTGATGTAATGCGTCGAAAATATATAATAGCTATTATTTTCATCCAGAAATTGTATCTACTAGTTTTAACGTTGCGTCGATGCGTCGCTGTAATTTTTATTTAAAAAATGACTGATTATTAAAATTATTCATGATTTACTTATTTTACTTATTATACTTATCAGTCCCATAGATCGTTTTTAGACTATAATTATATTAAAAATTCTAAAATAGGTTCGAATCCCTTTATTCCCATAACTATTACCTACTACTAGATACTTTCCCATTGGTTCACCAAGTATCAAAATTGAAAATAGATTCTCCAAATTTATTACAGATTTGAAAAATTGGAAGTGAAATTTAAATACTCTATTATTAAAAAAATATACATCTTATCTAGGGCTGAAAATTTCGCTTTAAGTATGTACTATTTTTTATAAACCGATTTTATATTTCAGAAGGAGAATATTGCCAAAACGAGAAAAAGGCATATTTTGTATCTGATTTTAAATTATTTACGGGATGAGGGACTTTTTGAAACAGCCGATAATCTCATTTCTGAAGCCCGTCTCACTAACGAATACCAAGTTTGTGACAACATAGACCTCGATATTATATTGCAAGACTACTCCAGTTATTACTTTATCAAATTTAATAAAAATCCGCTAATATGCAAGAAAAATAAAGAGGCGGACGGAGAAGCCTTGAAAGGAACCGCTGCGGATGCCAAGAAAAATAAACTAAAGCCAAAACTAAAAGATAAAAGTAAAGAGTTGTCTAAAAGTGAAGATGATTCGAAGGAGGATGCCATCATCGTTACGAAACTTAGAGATAGGGTATATTACATTATATTTATTTCAGATTTATCTTATTGATATTTATTGCACTTTCAAATATGAAAATTTTAGAAGATTTGGAAGTTTGAAAAGTAGGTATAATATATCATATATAATTTCGAGATTGTATCTGAAAATTTATATGATCAAAGAGAAAAATCGATAATATTGTATTTTCGTAATTTTGACAGATTAGTGTTCCCGCCAAAACACTCGCGTCGCCATTATTATTATGATTATTATAGTGATTCCTCCAAGATTTTAACATTAAAAAATTTAACATGAATTAAATTTGACATATTTATTAATTTATCATTCATATATTTATAACACAAACAAAAATTATAGTAAGTATTGTTTTGAATAGTAAGTAACTTACCTTTACCAACAAAATTAAAGGCGCGTGAAACATGAAACAAAAAGTTATACGTACCTTTGCTAATTTGTTACTCGTGAATTTCTAAAATAATTCACAATACATAAAGCCCACATGTTAAGTTAAAAAAAACCCATCACTATTTCGGAGCGTATACTTTGAATGAAATATTTTTAATAAAAAATCATTATAATTGTTACATGCTATGAGCTGTCTCTGTCACATTATATCGATCTAATCTGGATAAAATGTACATTGATGTACATTTTTTACCCCACACCCTCCCCACCATTGACAGTAAAAATAATGTACCTACTATTATTTTCAGAACGGTATTACAACCTATAAAATTTATTGAATCTATCTTTACCCCTCTATTTTATTTGCACAATTTATGGGCTGACTCTTAATTTATTTGATAAATAATAACAACTTAGAGTATACATAGACATGTATACCCTAAGCAATTACACTACACATATTAGGAAAAAAATATTTGTGTAGTACCTGTGCATAATGTTGAATTAATTTATCCAATCAAGCAAGTTTAATATTTTTTTAAAATAATATCTACATAACATAATATCGCACCCCGGCAATAAAAGAGACAACTCAAAATTTAGAAAAATAGAGGTTTTGAACTTTTTTGGTGGGTTTTTACCATCCGCACGAAATCACTTAAAAAACAGAACTAAAAAAGCTCTTAAACCTTTGCGACAGATGTCGTAGAAATTACAACCAAAAAAATTGTGATAAAAATTAAGAAACAAAAAAGTTAGTGTTTTTAACCATTTCCCAAAAAAGGTTGTTTTTAGAGTTGACTCTCTTTTGTTCCCGGGGTGCGATATGTATATTATGTTCCATCCCTAAATAAATCAATAATATAAAAACAATTTTAGGGTGATGCAAATAATGCCACATCAGACAACTACAATTACTATGAAAATATCGAGACAAAACCGTTTAGCAAATTTGTGTCAGATTTGTCATCAGAATTCAAAGATGTCGCCGAAGCAATATATCAAACAACTAAGTGCAGGCATTCCGGAGTATTGTGGAAAGACATCAAGGGGCTAGAAAATGCTAAAAACTCTTTGAGAGAGGCGGCCATCTTACCCTCTCAGATATCCAAACCTGTTCAAAGGACTGGTGGCTCCTTGGAGAGGCATCCTGCTGTATGGACCGCCTGGGAGTGGGAAGACACTACTCGCTAAGGCACTTGCTAGTGAGTTCCATAGAACTTTCTTCAATATATCCGCCAGTCTTATACTCAGTAAGTGGCGAGGGGAATCAGAAAAGAATATCAAAGTAAGCAACACAATACAAATTAAAGTAGTAGGTACTATTGTTATATTTTGGATAAATACACACACAGTAACCACTGGTGTCGACACTGTCAACTAGTTAAGTGAAAGGATTTAAATTATTTGGGACATTATTACAGGGATAGATATAGGAGCCACAGAGCACAGATCATCAAAATATCTACATCTTTATGTATCGAAACAGTGACATGTATAACGGCAATCGGTAAGTTTTGAACAAGATTTCTCTGATTACCATCATATAAGCGTCACAGCTGCGATACATATAGATAATTTAATGATTTGTGCTTCGATTCCTCCCGAGAGCCTTAACTAAGCTGCCTGTTTTACAAGAATCAGCTTCCAGACGTCCTGAACAACAACATCTGAAACATCTATACTATCAGAGACACGATGTTTCGATATCCTTATTATATAAGTCTGTAAATATTTTATCTGTTAAGGCGTTATTATGGTCCAAATTAATATCTCAGCATGCATCTCTCTCTGAGTATAAACACAGACCGGTGCATGTTTACAATACTCGTTTTACTAGTGCTGAAGGATTAGTTCTCCTAAAATATAATAACAAGTATGGTAAGAGAACACTTCAGTACAGTATACCAAAAATCTGTAACATGCTACCAAGAAGTATTAAAAAAAATAATTCATTTTTCTAGCTTAAAAGAGAGACGCGTGCTGAGAACTTGGTTGCTAGAGCGCGAATTATTATATTGAGTTTCAGAATTGTATTTTTATTTATATGTATTTTAATTTTTTTTTGTGCGCTAGGGTATGTATTGTGTAGTTTTATTTTTAGTTGAATTTGTATTTATGCACCTACTGACGAGTTGCAGTAGGCAACTCAGTAGGACATGTATTGTTTTCTTTTATGTATATGTTGAAATAAAAAAAATAAAAAAAATAAAAAAAAATCAACTAATAACAATTCATCAGGAATTTATGTCAGTAACATGGGACACAAACCTGACAGATTTAGAATAAAAAAACTGGGTTTTAGCTAATTATGGATAGGTACCAAAATATGATTTGATTATTTCTTTATCATTTTTCAGGTATTATTCGATTTGGCAAGATACTCAGCGCCTTCAATAATATTTGTTGATGAATTTGAGGCTTTAGCTTCAAAAAGGGACAATTCAACAGAACACGAAGCGTCCAGAAGACTTAAAAGCGAAATTTTAATTGAGCTTGACGGATTAGGAAAAACGTGTGAAAATGTTTTATTTTTAGCTACTTCTAATCTCCCATGGTACGTATTTTTAAGAATAAAAATTGAATATGTATGTTTCCAAATTAAAAAAGAACTGAGGTGTAAGAGAATAAGAGATAGTTGAAAAATTATGTTGGTTAATTGCATTAGAATAGAGTAACTAAAACATAATTATGATACACCTAGCCCCTGAATATTTTGATTTAAAAATATGTTTGCAGAGAAAAAATAAAAATAATTGAATAAATACTGAACCAAAGAGTATAATTCTGTCAGATTTTTATCCATAACAGATATACAATTTTCAGTGACAATACCAATCAATTTTTATGCACATAGTATTCACTGGAGTTTTAAATTAGATTGATACTTCATTTGGGTCCATTGATATTCAGAAAAATTAATTACTAGTCACTGTTTTCTGATAACATTTGATCACATTCTTTTTCAGCGACTTACTTTTATACTTAAATTGTGATTATCATTCTAGGGAGATAGATCCGGCTATTTTACGAAGATTAGAAAAAAGAATTTACATCCCTTTACCTGATTCAGATTCACGGGAAGGAATGTTTAAGTTGTTCTTGGAAAACTCTGAGTACAATACATCGTCTGTCAATTTCAGCAATTTATCAGAAATCACTGAAGGCTATTCTGGATCTGACATTCGAGTTATATCTGTAAAGAGGCTGCCATGATGTCAATTAGAAAATACTTAGATGAAATTGATTCAAAAGGTAGTGTTTAACCTGTTAACTGGAAATTTAGATTATGCCTAAAAGTGTGTATATACAGCGAGTAATTGGATACATCACACCTATAGTAATAATCGCAATGGCGAAATATGTCGTCACGCCCATAGTAAACACCACAGCGACAAAAAATATATTGTCTCGCCCATAATAAACATGATGGAAGGCCTATAGTTGCTTCTTTGGATGTTGTAAATGATTTCAAGTTGTAAATGATTTCAATATTTTAAAGAATTTTAATGCTTCATGAGAAATTTTAAACCTTTAAACTTTAGTGAAGTGAATTTGCTAAGAAAAGGCTTTTTATTTCAACAGGTAAACCCTCAACTGCAAAACACACCATACACCATCAGGATTTGGAATCTTCGATATTTAAAATAAAGCCGACAGCAAAACTTTTATCAGCTAAATATAATCAGTGGTCGGAGTCGATGGGAGCTGAATAAATATTAACTAAAGAGTTCCTGACTGCTGACAGTATAGCGTTAATATTTAAATTGCCTACAACTTAAATTGTATTCCATTTAATTTTTGTATTATGTTCATTTTTAGTATTTTAACAACTTCTGCTTGTACAATGTATAATTTAGAGAATTTTTAGAAAAAAAATCTTTATTCTTAGTGATATTCTTTATTGAACATGTAAATAATGTTTCTTTCATATAAATATACAACCACAGATAATAAAATTCCAATTATTTGTTATGATTTTATCATAATTTTATAAATAAATTTAAAATGGAGATTCAGGAAATTTGCAGAATCACAATATGGGATTTATCACACAGATAATATATATAAATATTTGGTTATAAGCGCAGAATTCACAAATAATAGTATATACAAGCGCATACATAGTGATCAAACAATTTTCAAATTAATGAAATGCAATCAAATAACATAATTGCATAAAATATTGGTTTAGACCTCAGCAAAATAGAGTTTTTGACAGTTTTCCATATATTTCTATTCCGCAATGCCAAGCCTAAATACAGTACGACCAAGAATATATTTGGCTTGACGTACTGGTTTTGACAATAAAGGAAATTTTGCCAGCATGGGGCCCTCTAGGTACAGTTAAGTCAAGCGTATTATTTTTGTTTCTGCAAATGTGTTTCGACTTGGCATTGCAGTATTTGGTACAGTACTCATATCCCTGATATGATTATAGTAATCTAAAGGTACAATATTTATGTAAAATTTATCTGAGAATTCACATTAAAAACCATTCCCATGTTAATCTGCTAATTAATAGCTACTACTGTAGTTCTAAATAATACAAAATAATTGTCAAAAATAAAATTTAAAATGACAACATACGTTTATTTATAAATTCATTGATATATAATAATGTAACCAAGATAAAAAATGCACAATCGATCCAATTATCATTATCTTATCAAAATGCAGTCTTAAATCATTTTCGCCTAACTTTGTTGAAACGAAAAATGACGATGTTTTTTAATTTTTTTTCCATATGTAGTAAAAATTTTACCTTAATATAAAAATTATGCCATGGCAAGAATGAAGAAAAATATTTTTCTACAAACTGATACTCTACAGAGCTATTGAATTTCACATTACCCAATTACGACATAGAAGTTATAAAAACATGTTTTTTTTTTAGAAACACGGTAACAAAATGTAAGCATGAATACAAAACAATTAACATTCATAATAAAAATAGGAGAATATATATATTTAACAACAAAACAATAATATATTATATTAATAGAGATTTAACCATCAAAGCGAATAAAATATTATTTACTACCCTCGAGGCGTCATAATCCATCATTGTGACAACAAAATATAATTCTATAAACCCGCAAACTGGTTGAATCATTTTACACAACATTCAGAGCTCTACTCTAGGTAATACTTTAAATTACGGGATTCTAGATTATATTTTAAATATAATTCAGCGTCAGTACGATCAAAATAAATTGGATATAACAATTTAAGTGTAGAATATGATGGCGGGAATTTGGCCATCATCGGCAGATGTTCCATTGTTGTTTCCAGCGGCGTACGAGAACTGGAAAACTACTTTCTCTCCATTTGGACACTCGGCCACGACTCTCCTCTGACCTCGAGTACCATAATACGAGTCAGAACCCTGGAATATAAATATTTAGATCTTAGTATAATAGAAAATTATCAACCTGTTTAAATTATAAGACTAGGTAGATAATTCATTATGATAACAATAATGTTTTTTTTTTTTTAGTTTTTTTTTTGCCAAATGTTAATTGCTATTTTTTTTACGTTTCCGATCAAATATAAAGTAGACGGTTAAATATTCTTCCAAATACTATTTATTCTATACAGGGTAGTCAGTTAACAAAAAAAAAACCTGAATTCAGTATCGTTAATAGAACCCAATTTCAATAAAAAAACATGTACTTTTTATTTTTACGATTTATTATTTTTATTCCTATAATTTTTACAAATTATGTACATCCTATTCACAGCTGTTGTTCATGCGCGCGGCACATAAGGGTAAATGCGACACGGGAGAGCGCGCGGGGGGGGGTGCGCATATACCGGCGGACGGTGACCAAGTCTTTTACTATTTCTGAGGAATTATTTGGGTTGCACCTTTTTTTTTATTTGAGAAAGGACATGTTTTTTTATTGAAATGGGTTCTATTAACGATACTGAATTCATTTTTTTTTGTTAATACTAAAAAATAACCCTGTATAGACAGAACATTTATCGTTGATCCAGTTATATATTTATCGACGGTCCCAACGTATACTGTCGAATATGAATAAAGGCGATTTTCGTTTTATTGTTTTAAACTGTCCAATTTACATAATATTTTTAGGTGGTCGAAAAAAAAAGAAAATTATATTCGATTCAAAAAACGCAAATTTAAGAGGAAAAAAAAATTTTTTTTTTACCACCTGAAAATATTATGTAAATTGGACAGTTTAAAACAATAAAATGAAAATCACATTTTTTCAGATTCGACAGTAGGTATACGTAGGAACATAACAAATAAATCAATACAAAATAATAAAGAAGAAACTATGCTAGCAAAAATATTATGCTCCGATCCATCTTTGGGTACTAGAAATACATACTAGCCTCATTTACGGTTTGAATTCAGCTGTGCGCTGCCGCACGTCAAAAATCCACTCGTATACGTATTCCCTAATAGTTTCCTACCGTAAATAATGTAGGTAATCTTGTTAGAAGAGGTTTAGAAAAAAAAAAATGAATGCAGGGTATGCCAGGGTCAAAGTAAAGTTGTGAAGCTATAGGCTATAGTAAATACCTTAAGAGTCGCGCTAGCAATGTATGAAGTGTTTGGAGATATTTCTATTGGATCCTTAAACATGGCCCTAAAGGTATCATCGGTTCCGTCACAACTGAATGACGTATTGTTTGATCCACAAACTTTTTTGGAACCAGTATGTATTATCTGAAAAAAAAACAATGTTTAATATGAAAAATTACAAACATTATTTAAAAAATAAATCATAGTATTATACAGGGTGTAACAAAACTCGATGTACAAGAGGGAAACTGGTGAATTTACATCGTATTTGAAGACGATTGGGTAATATAACTTTTTAATCTGAGCTTGAAAAAAAAATTTTCTTCTCACAAAAATTTTCATAAGTATTGCAGATTAAGTAAAATTGCTCAAATTCTTATTAAAATGCGTTTTTCAATTTCGTTTTCTTTATGGATAGTATAAATTAGACTAAATACATGATATTTGATAAAAAAAAATTTGAAAAAAAAATCAACTTCCTACTCAATTTTCTCGAAAACTAAAAGTCAAATCAAAAAAAATTATTCTACAAAATCAACTCCAAATATTATGTAGATTCACTGGTTTGCCGCTTGTACATCGAGTTTTGTTACACCCTGTATATGGAGTGAAAATCTCATAGCACAATCTGAAATTTAGAGAATCTACATCATATTTGGAATTGGGTTCTTTCCGATTTTCTATTTTTTATTTAAAAAAATTGATTGAAAAATAACAATATCAAGGGAATTTTTTTTTAAACTTTTACGATGTCATAATGAATTTTTCTAGCGCGGTTTAAATAGCACTTTTTCAAATCGCTCGCAAAAAATCCTCCATTTGGCGCGCATGCGGTGTGACGTCACATCAATATGAATTTCCCGCCTTTTATAATGGACGGGTATGACGTCATTAGCCAATAACGGGCGTTAAAAGTCAATCGTAATTTCGTGTTTTTAAAAACATAAATTTATAAATGAAAACAACATTTTTGATCAATGTGTTTTATATCGTTTGAATTGTAAAAATATACTTTAAATATTTATAACGTTTTCAAGGATATTCATGCTATCGGGAACAACCGTATTGAATGTGTAATATGACTTTTGAATCTGAACTTTAAAAAAAAAATTAAACGTTAAACGGTGTATAACAGGTTATCAAAATTATTTTTAAAAAATATTGAAATTTACCTGAATTTGAACTTCATATTCAGAAGAACCGAAGAATGATCCGTATAGGCCAAATCCAACCACAAATATTCTTTGATCAACAATGAATCGGATACGATCTGAACTTCCACTGTAACCCCCATCGAGATTCTGTGTGAATGAATCTGTAAAAAAAATCATTAATAATTACACACACTTTCTCGACGACTAACTTCAAATAACAAACCATGAACGAGTAATGAATAATAGATTGGTTTATTATTAAAAGATAGCTATCAATACAAGGTTTTCTGCAAGATGCAATGTGGATGTAAACAAAATGGGATATTTAAAAAAAAATCAAATGAATCGGGTGTAGTATAGTGGTAAAGTCGCAGACTTTGAATTGGAATCCCTAGGATCAAATTTCACTCCATTAAAACTTGTTTCCTGCTTTCTCGCACAATTATTTCCGAGTATTTATTTAAAAGCAGCCCCGGAATTGAAATGTTTGGGTAAATATATCATAACAAAACTCAAATGCTTATTTTTTATTTAAAAAAAACATGTATGCAAAAATTCTTTGATTGTAAAGCATTCAATATGTTTCTGTTTGCTATCTTTTATGTACATAATTCCTCGTTTACTTTAGTAAAATAATATGGCGTGGTTTGATATTGAATGATTCAACTGTCATAGAACTTAATAAAAAATGTAATGTCTCCTTAATACCTTTTGAACAGTTTGTTCTTTTCCAGTCATACAGCATCTCGGCAGGTCTAAGAAGTCAACACTCGGTTTAGGATTGACGATGTAGTACAAGAACAGCTGGACACACTCTCTATCTGACAATATTCCACTCTGGGCAGGACCCGTGGCGAATTCCTCAACCGACATCAGCGGGAATCTAATCTTGTTGAATGCTCGTCCGATGGCAGATCTCTGATTGACAGAGCTGATTGGCATTTGGCGACGCGTGCACTCCGCCTCTGACCAGCGCAACACAGCGCTGAATATCTTGGCTTCTCTTATCCGCAGTGTGTCCCTAAATTCCACATTTTTTATTTTTTAAATATTTATTTATTTAATATATATTATCGAATTTACAAAGCTTAATAACATAATAACACAATAATTATACAAAATAATCATAACGCTATACCTCACCAATAAAAAAGACAAGCTCTTGTGCTTGGTGAGGAGGTTACGCTAAAAATACATAATATAAGTAGTAAATCTAATATAAGTATAAAGTATTAATAAAAGTAGTACAATAAAGTAAAATATAAGTAGTAATCAATGTAAGGTAAAAAATAAATCTAGGTACTACATATGCAAAATAAACAATTAAGTAAGCAAAAGATAGTGATTATAGTTTGTTTTGAATAAATGTGTTTTTTTTAGTTTAAATTTAAATTTCTTAGACATTAATAATTTTTAGTTCATTGGGCAATTTATTAAAATACACGATTCCCTTAGATAAGAAACTATTTTCGAAATGTTTTGTATGAAATTTTGGAATTTTTATATTATTTTGGTATCTCATTGATAGATTAGATTTTGGTATCTCATTGATAGATTTTGATTAATGAATATTTTTAAAAGATTGTCAGTAATAATAAAAAATAAAGTGCTGTATACATATTGGTAGTTTATAATATCTTGTATGCATCTTGGAAAATAAATTACAGAAAAGAAATATAATAAATACCTTTCTAGAACTGCATTCAAAGTAGCTTGATCAATATCAGTAAACCCGTCTGCGTTGAATGCATCCGCTGTATTCTTATCTATCATATCCAGGCAGAGCGCTGCTAGCTGCGGTTCGTCAAATAATTTAGCTTGGGTAAGCAACAGGAAGGCGTTATCACTCCCGAGGTTACTCTTCAGGAAATCAACGCAGTGTTCTTCTAGAGCTGACACTGCGTACTTTTTAGCCGTGTACAGAGTAGTCATTACAGTTTCCGGGCCAATCTGTACCTCGTCAGTGTACAAAAACTTTAGAAGATGCAAGAAAGCAGCCGGTTCTACATCTGGTAATTCAATTTCATCCGAAGTTGTGGCTAGAGTACCGTTGAACATTGCGTCAAACACTGCACTTCCAACAGATAAGACAAACTTATGCGCGGGAATGCGTTGCTGTTGGGTATCTTTACCACTATGAAGTGGACATCGCACAAAATATCGCTGTTAAAAAGAAATGCTAGTCGATCTTTCAATGTAGGTTTTGTCGCTTGCCAGTTGTAGGCAGGTTGTTCCTGAGAATTTGACGGACGGGATTGATCTTGCCCCTCAAATCCATTTTCAGACATTGAATCTTCTCGTTTCCGATACGCCCAACGGCCTTCCTTGTCGGTTCGATGGTTTTGCATATTCTGAGTGTGCATCATTGTGGACTTGATTGCCCTCAGATCGTAAATTCGCTACAAATCTGCGAAAGTCACCGTTTCTTGAAGGATTCGCCATAGTGGGTATAAATATTTTTATTTTGCCCCTAATGATACACGATATGTATTTTTTAAAGGAAATCAGTCAATACTTTTATTTGAATAACAAAACTTTCAGTAATCACAAATAAGATATTGACTCACCCAAATTAAAATAATAAGCTGTTTCAGTCAGTGGTTTTCGATGTTTTCAGATTTCGAAACGCGAAGTCGAAGTTGGTTGTTGGTCAGTGTCAAATGTCAAATTTTATTGTTGCCACTTTTGTGGGTTTTTTTCGTACCTACATTCATGATCATGAATGACAGAAATTCCATTGGTTGCTCGTGAATTTACAATGAGCAATGTAGTTAGGTAGGGTAAAAAATAATGTTTATCCTAAAGTCTAAAAGAAAAAGTAAAAAAAGGAACATCAATTTAATTTAATAATTACTTAATTTTAAAACGATAATCCAACCAATTTTTTTATATTTATAATTTCATAAATTGAATAAAATAAGAAAAAGAGGATCATAAAAATTATAATAATAAAGATAAAAAGAGCAATAATATTTGTGGTCTAGTGGTAAAGTCGCGAACTCTGGATTGGAATCCCTTGGTACGAATTTCACCATCGGCATCGGTGTAATAATTTGAAATTCACAAATCGCATTTCTTGCTAACCAAAACTTGAACTTTATCTCGCTTATTGAGTATCCCATTTACATAGCATCGATAGTTTTGAGGTTTTCTGTTTTATTTTTCAGCATTCACTGAACAATATGTAGGTAGACCAAGTATTAAAAATTCAGCCCGGTATTTGCGACAAATAAGCAAGAACCGATGTTGTTTTTGGCCAAAAATATTTATTGCTTATCGGTAGACAGAATTTGTCTATTTCAAAATGGCCGCTGCTCTTCGAGCTGTTTGACTGGTGTTTTTCGGTGTGGAGCGCGAACGCGTGATTATTGCGTTTTTATTTTGTACATTTATATATTTTCTTTGTTTCGAATAGATTTTAATCTAAGCGTTGACTTGCAACGCCTAATGTTGATCAATTTTATTGTCCGTATTAAATGAACATAATGAGTGTAGATGCCTACGGTCCCAGCTCGCAGACCCTCACGTTTCTTGAGACTGAGGAAGGTGATCTTATCGGAGCTGACACGCAAGGGTCTGAGTTTGAATTCACGGATTTTACTCTTCCGTCCCAAAGCCAGACACAGGCTTCACAGCATGACCATGGCTCGCACGGTCTTCCCAATCAGGTAAGTGACTGCGTCCAATTATTGCACAAACTTATCTACATGACGTTGTCAATCTTATTTTGCGGTGTATGTAGAAAACACACGTGAAACGCGTTTAGACGGCTAGTGTTGTTTTTATATTTTGTTAAATTCGCCATGTTTTCAATTTATTTTATGTGTCATTTCCGTCTTAATAAAATACAGTCCAATCGCGAACCTTCCATCATAACCTTACAACTGTTAAATGTTTTTCCCCTGCTTTACAGAATAAATGTCATAATGTAATGTTTTCTTTTTGCGTCAAAGATTTTCTTTGAATTTAAGATATGTTATCATTTTATCATACAAGTAGACGCTGATAAAGTTGTTCAATTCAACATGAAATCCTTGATAAACCACTACTCCGATACATTTTTATTCCCACGACTGAAATATTTTGCAAGAATATCTTAACTAGGTACCAAAAGCTAAACATATTACAATATCCCAATAGCAAAATTATATCTTCAGATATAATTTTTCTCTTGGACTTTGGGCATACAAACAATAAAAAACTATAATAAATAAAAAAATGGTGTTATTATTATATTATTATTATGGATTATATAGTGCCGTTTTCGTATAAATATACCACAAGGGCGCTTACCGCGGTTACCTTGGTCTGGCGCTGAAGCGTAAGACTGGCGGTCTTGCCCGATCACTTGGTGTACCAATGCAGTGCGCTATGCGCAATAAGAAACAAATAAGAGAAAGAAGGAAGAAGAATATTGTTGAAAACCCAAATAGTTGATAAAACATAACATTGAATATAACCGACCTTTGCTCCTTAACTATAATCAACAATTTGGTAAATATCATCAGCAACTGTGAAACCAAATTCTCAGGAAAATCAGTTTGTTTATGAAGGCAAGTTGATCAGTCTTATGCTACAGCTCCAGTCCAAGGCATTAGACATGAAAAAATATGAAATAAATAAAAATCATATGTAAATAAATATTGCATTTGACCCCTACGGGATTCGAACCTGCCACCACATGCATGGTAAACATCATTGCCCAACGTGTTATTTCACTACTCGTATCCAGTACTGTCTCAATCAATCACTATTTTGTATCTAATGTTTACCAATCTCTTCTCTTTTGTGTATATTTACTGCAATTTTATTTAATTTTTATATGGAGTATGTGTCCAAAACCAAAAATAAAATAAAATACCTAGGCTCATTTTTTATCAGCAAACTTCCACCATGATTTATTTAATTATATTTTATAATGTTGTGCACACAGTGCTATGTTTGGTACAATGAACTAAGAATTTTGAATTTGAGGTAACATATACAACATTGTTATATTTTATAGGTGAACGGGTTGGGCAAGTCTGTGGATATAAGCTCCAAGATAGTGAGTGGGCCAAGCTCTCGCGAACTGCAGTTTGAGGAGGAAGATGAGGTCCTCTTCAACAACCGGGGAACTTCCGGCAGCACGCGTGCAAATACTGCGGCATCCACGAGCCCAGCACTGTGGTCATGTGCAATGTTTGCAAGAAGTGGTGAGTTGAAGGCGGATGGAATACTACTAAGGCTGAAAGTCATAGTTTAAAAAGCAATCTAAGCTGGGACAATATTATGTTCCACAAACATATAGAATTTCAATTCACATTGTATGCATAGAACAAACTTTCGAACTTGGTCACTATTCCCACCCACTTATAGTATTTTGTGCTCTAAACCAGTCCTGTCACACATGAGTAAAGTATTTAGTAAATCAAATTTTAGTTTTTTAAATTTATAGAATGATTACTTTGTTCATGGAAAATTTCCATACCCATGAAATATATGAACTAATTTGTTGTAAAATTTTAAAATTAGATTTTTTTTTGAACATGATTTTCCCAAATGTCATACGGGTTTTTCCTTACATTGGCACCACCAAAATATAAAATGTTATTGTGTATACAACACAATATAGAACATTTTTTTTATTATTATATATTTAGTATGTATATATAATTTACATAGACTAATATATTTTACATTAAACTTAATGATTTTTTTCGCTAACTTATTCTTATCTACACTAATATATTCACACACGAATATTTTTTACACTTAGTCCTAAATAACTTTAAATT
This sequence comes from Micrasema minimum, assembly GCA_022494985.1. Lineage (NCBI taxonomy): Eukaryota > Metazoa > Arthropoda > Insecta > Trichoptera > Brachycentridae > Micrasema > Micrasema minimum. Next base: position 13,053 of record JAGVSP010000162.1, on the reverse strand, counting down.
TAGTGAATTTTTTATTTCTTCTGGCATCTCCTCATACATTTTAATGCCCTTGTATATAGACAATTCTGTGACATAGTTTTTCTTTTCTTTTCTAATCTTAATTATTTTGAACCTCTTGTTGCATATTTATGAAAAAAAGTAAATTATTTTTTTTTAATTTGTTGAATTATCCTTAAATATTTTGGGAATTCATCCCTTTAACAATTTTGTTAATTTCATTAGCAACATAATACTTAATTTAAAACATTTTTTTATCAGACCTTTAAATTTATCTAGAAGTACATTAGCAAACATACTGCACTTCAATATTCAGAGTATAATCATTTTTTTTATTCGCATTGCTTTGTTTTGCAGAATTTGTAATTTTTTTAGCTCTCCTTTATTCATAAGGTATAATATAGATGAGCAGTAGTCTATATGTGGACAAATTATACTCTTGTATATTAGAAGTGATGTGACATTAATATAATTTTGGTAGGCCAGAGTCTTAATGATAGCGCACCGTCAAAATAAAAATAAAAAAAATGATTGAAATTGATTTGAATCTTGCGCAGGTTCTGCAATGGCCGGGGCAGCACATCTGGCTCGCACATCATCAACCACCTGGTGCGAGCCAAACACAAAGAGGTCACCCTGCACTGCGACGGGCCGCTCGGCGAGACACTGCTGGAGTGCTACTCCTGCGGAGTCAGGAACGTGTTCGTCCTCGGCTTTATTCCCGCCAAGGCCGACTCTGTGGTGGTGCTGCTCTGCAGGTTTGTATTGTAATCATATTATTCTAATAGGGTTCTTCCCGATAGCATGAATATCCTTGAAAACGTTATAAATATTTTAAGTATATTTTTACAATTCCAACGATATTAAACACAATGATCAAAAATTTTGTTTTCATTAATAAATTTATGTTTATAAAACACGAACACAAACGAATGATTTTTACGCGCCGTTATTGGTTTAATGACGTCATAAAACCCGTCTACGTGAAAGGCGTGAAATTCATTCCGTAAAGTGAGCGCCTATAATTGCTGTGACGTCACACCCCATGCGCGCCAAATGGAGGATTTTGCGAGCGATTTGAGAAAGCGCTATTTCAAACCGCGCTAAAAAATTCATAATGACATTGAAAAAAAAAAAAAATTCCATTGATATTGTAATTTTTCAATCAATTTTTTGAAATCAAAAATAAAAAAAATCGGGAAGAACCCATATTCTCTTGGTTGCGATGTTCAATCCTGAGGATTGGTTTGCTGCAAGATTCTACATCTTAAAAAACATTCTTCTGCGAACCTTGTTTGAACATTAGACATGTACAATATATTTGAGATAGGACATTTTTACATTATTATAAAACGTACTTTCTGAGGTAGTACTGCCTGATAAATAATTAATTATTGGGTTAGGTTTTTACAATAATTCATATTTGTTTGAACCCTGGAATGATATTTTGCAGACAGCCGTGCGCGGCCCAGAGCTCGCTGAAAGACATGAATTGGGACCAGGAACAGTGGAAACCTTTGATAGGTAAGAAATTTGGTAAAATGATAGTAATTATTGTATCAATATATGGTGACACCTAAAGCTGCCTCACTTCTCATATATGTTGGCTTATGTTTTCCTAGGAATTCTCCACAATATGAATTCTCGGTAACTGCTAAATAGCTGATTCGGCTGAATTCCTTTAGGGCGATTAATTCCCACGAATAATTATTTACTGCCTACGCAACAGAGTTAGGTACATAATAAATCAAAGAATTTAAAAAAATGTTTACTAAATTGACAGTATTCGTGCAAGAAATGATTGTGCAGTAAAATGTTTTTTTTAATTACATTTACACTATCATTTTAATGTGCGGACTTGAAAACACTATAAATTGCTGTCACGCGAGAACTACTTGATTCTTTGGTTGTAAATTGGTATTTCAATAATAATAAAATTCGACAATTATAATAATTTTATTACTGAAAAATTTTAAACAGAAAAAAATTGAAGATAGCATTGCTTGTTGCTTGAGATTCACCAGCTTAATGATGGAAAGCCTTTTTTTCATGAGTGATAGTTTGTAAATTTACTACGGACACTGTTTATGGCATGTTGACTGTAACATCGCCAAATGTCGGCCTGTGCTGATCACTCAAAATTTTTTTTTTTTAAATTCCATTGTTTGTGCACATGTCTTTCACTTTCTCTAGTATAAGCATTAATGTTTTAACGACTATGCGGAGGGGTTGGACTCACTGTCAGCGTTAAGCCACATTTTTTCCTTCGCCCATTTCACTCTCCTATTTCTGTTCTTCCAACAATTTACTTTTTTTTGTTCTTGTGTACTGTTCTGTATTTGTTATTGGGCTAATATGAAAATAAAATAAAACAATTAAATAAAGATGATTTGGTGTATAATTGAATATGACTTCAGCGGATCGCTGCTTCCTAAATCCACTCCTCCCTGGCTGTGAAGTGCCCCTGGAGGCGAGCAGGTTCGCGCCCGGCAGGTCACCCCGCAGCAGATGGGCCGGCTGGAGGAGCTGTGGAGGGACAACGTGGGACGGCCACCGTTCCAGTCCTCTAAAGTGAAATATATTATCTGTTTTACACTGTACAAATAAAAGTATTGAACAGGATCAGTTCAACCATTTTCAAAATTAAAATTTAAAGAAATTTCTAAAAGAAAAAAAAATAATAACAAGAAATAATAACAATACAGAAAGCAAATTCCAACCAAATATACGCAAAAATATAAATGCAACAATTCTTCAAATAAATTTATTCACGGCAGCCCATTGCAATTTGCGTACCAATGCAGCCTTTGCTTTGGGAAATTTTAGAACTAACATTGGATTTCTTTTTGATGAGGATCATCAAATTTTACGACAAAACCTCCCTACACACTGTTGTCGATGTTTTCCTACCGCAATGAAGTATTTAAGAACCAAGTGATATTATCACTCCTAGCACAAAGTCAGAATTTAGTGTGACTGCTATATCTGTCTCTATATCATCCTTTATTACTCTATTAATATTATTTTCTAGGTAAAGTTATGACAACACATTCTCAACCTCAGTGCCGATCCTTTGTTCTAGGTTGTTGATTGTTTTAAAAAAGTGAGTTTTTTCCTTTCCAGATACGAAGACGGTTTCCAGTACCAGAATGTGTTTGGTCCGCTGGTAAAGCTGGAGGCGGACTATGACAAGAGGCTGAAGGAGTCCCAGACCCAGGAGAACATCGAAGTCGCTGGGACGTGGGACTGAATAAGAAAACCATCGCCTATTTTACTCTAGCCAAGACAGATGGCGATATGAAATTAATGCATGGCGATGAATTACGCCTGAGGTAAGATATCTTAAAAGACGATACACTAAGCACCCTTAGTCCGTAAAAACATATTCCTCTGTGTAATTGCGAATTTTTTTCACATTATTGACAAAGGCACACTATACTTTTTTAGTATAAATTTTTTTAATATCATTTATTTAATTTTCCGTCTTCAGATGTCCTTTTTTAAAACTGAAGAATATTTTTTAAAATGTAAATTGTACCAGTACAGATTTTTTATTTCTTGTACATATCAACAGTCCCAACGTATACTGTCGAATCTGAAAAAAGGCGATTTTCGTTTTATTGTATTAAACTCTCCAATTTACATAATATTTTCAGGTGCTCAAAAAAATAAAAATTGTATTCGATTTAAAAAACCCCTAAAATTTAAGAGGAAATTTTTTTTTTAGGCTACCTAAAATATTATGTAAATTGGACAGTTTAAAACTATAAAACGAAAATCGCCTTTTTAAATATTCGACAGTATGCGTTGGGACCGTCGATATGTTTATTTAAATCTTAGTAATTTGGAGAAGAAAACGGGAATACAAGTCCTCGATTCATTTGGTCCACGCTGCAGTTTGTCCCTTTTGCACGGTATTTGGAATTATAAGGAGAGAAGCGTGGAAGGAATGAAACATTGATGTGTGGTTCATTAAAGTATTGTTGCACTTTGTTGGGCAAACAATATGTAACCCAGATAAATCCAACAATGCTGTAGAGATTTAGTTCTGCTTTATGAAAACAATATTATTATTATGTACTAATAAATGATGAATGTTATTGCAGATATCTGGGAGAGCTTCACAAGCCTTGGGCGGGAGTAGGTCACGTGATCAAAGTGCCTGACAACTTTGGGGACGACATTGGACTGGAGTTGAAGAGCAACAGCGGTGCCCCCAGCGACTGTACCAACAACTTTGTTGTAGACTTTATTTGGAAGAGTACTTCCTTCGATAGGTGAGTTCTCACTTCAATTATAAATATTATGTGATACACATTAACATGTCTATTTAGTTCTTCACTAAGCCAATACACGAAGCGTGTGACGTAGATGTCTATTGATGACGTAGTGGGTAACTACAGAGCGTTCACATTTATTTTACCTCTGACAGCTACAGTGTGTCGTATTGTTCGGTTGGCGTTACTGTAAATGTCGACTGACGAAGCTCCTCGCATTTTTCTCTTTTAACAGTGATAATTCATCTTGCAACATGCCAAAAAGAATTCAAAGTAGTGGTAGAAAGATTTTGTTATCAGTGTGTGAATTTTGTGAAAGAGAAAAAGACTGTGAAGTTCCTCTAATTCCATTTAGAAAAATTCCATTTAGAAATGCCGCCATAACAGGTACGTAAGTAGGGTTACCAGTGTGCAAGATTTTACCCGAACGTGATGGAAATTAGAATACTGTGATAATAAATATGTGAATAGACGATACTATTGAATTTTTTCGATAATAGTAAAAAATAGGCGATAGGTACGTAATTAGATAGGTAATTTATGGAAATCGAAAAAACAGTTTCTATCTCTATTTATGCACAAATAAATAGTTTTTTCGGATAATAATCTTATATTGTTTAAGTGGTGAATCATAGAAGGTGAATATGGCAACACAGCTCTGAAGTTAGCCAACATAACAACCAGAGGTAAAATAACTGTGAATGATCTGTAGACACATCAGGCACGGTAGTATTTTTCAAGTATGGAATGTCACTTTTCTGAAATTCGTGTTCGAAGGGTAGGGTTAATATTTTGATAACCCAAACACTTGTCTGTGATAATTCTTGTATTTTTTGTGCTGTTTTTAAAAGAATAAAATTGAATATTTTGTATGTATTGGACAGGATGCAATTAGCACTGCGGAAGTTTGCCGTGGACGACGCCTCGGTGTCGGGATACATCTACCGTCGCCTCCTGGGACACGAGGTGGAGGAGGTGCTGTTCCGCTGCCAGCTTCCCAAACACTTCAGTGCGCCCAATCTGCCAGACCTCAACAGGTCGCAGGTAACTAATATGTTTCAACAAATTATTAAGAAAGACTGACGGATCATCTTGCCTTTAACCCTTAATTATTTTAGTGATGAGTATTTATTGCATTCATAAGTTGGTGTTTTAATGGTGTGTTGTTGATTTGTGTTAGGTGTACGCCGTGAAGCACGCCCTCCAGAGGCCCCTGTCGCTGATCCAGGGCCCGCCGGGCACGGGCAAGACCGTGACGTCGGCCACCATCGTGTTCCAGCTCGTGCGCCAGGGCGGGGGCCCCGTGCTGGTCTGCGCCCCCTCCAACACGGCCGTGGACCAGCTCACTGAGAAGATTCACAAGACCGGCCTGAAGGTAATTACTAAACTAGTTTGTCTGGATGAATGTACGCAAATTCTTCTTTCATTACACTTTATGTCAGGATGAAAAAGAAAACATTGGTATTATGTATAACGCTTTTATCCGCATGGAGTTTCTTAGTGAGAAATGCATTCAAAAAACTATAAGTATAACTAGATATAATCAATAAATTGAGTTAGGAAAATTGCTTCTGATTGTTTGGAAACTCCTATTGCAAATTAACCTAGGTCAGCTGGTATGTGGGCGCTAGGGTGTCCCTTATTTTTCAACTTGAGTATTATTAAAAAAAAAGTTGAAAAAATTTGAGGCCTTGTCGGCACGAGTTAAAATCATTGTACACAAATGAAATTTCATATCTAAATAGGCCATAGTAATTGTAAAAAAGATAGAGGGTATGCGTTTTCAAAATCGAAAAAAAAATTTTTTTGGTCCCATACTATATTTTATTTTCACCTTACTAGGGTGTCCCTTATTTTTCAACTTGATTATTATTTAATGCATAGGGCCCACTTTCTTTTGTTTTGCTATATAGCACTTGTTCAGAAAATTTCAGTTCATTTGGAGTACAGTAACCCGTGCCGACTTGCATAGGAACATGTTCATACATCATGAAGGGAATTTCTCTAATTTTGAAAAACTTTGAGGCCTCGTCGACACGAGTTAAAATCATTGTACACATATGAAATTTCGTATCTGAATAGGCCATAGTAATTGCAAAAAAGATAGAGGGTATGCGTTTTCAAAATCGAAAAAAAATATTTTTTGGTCATATAAGCCTTATATGTGGGCGCCTATTCATATCAATAATTTTTATGTTAGATTTGTCTGGGATTTCGGAACTGAATAGAACTGTGTTTTGAGTAAATTGCTTTAAAAGTTCGATTAGAGATTTGCTTGATTTATCATGTTATGACGTATCATGTATCTGGACAAGAAGGACTGATTAAGCCATATTATGGCAAAACTTTGTAACCTTGGTTCATCGCATTTACTCTCATGCATCCATCTTGTATTTCTGGGCAGGTGGTGCGTCTCTGCGCCAAGTCCCGCGAGGCCATGGAGTCCAACGTGGCGTTCCTGGCCCTGCACCGCCAGGCGCGCGCGCTGGAGCCCGGGGAGCTGCGCAAGCTGCAGCAGCTCAAGGAGGAGGCCGGAGAGCTGGCGGCGGGAGACGAGCGGAGGTATGTCCCTATCTCATACTAATAATTATGTGAATCATCCTATCTAGCAGTAAACTAAATCTTCACTCAAATTGCACCATGAATATTATTCTGCACAAATTCATGTGTAATTTGTTGACCCTGACCACCACATTTCTGTCTAAGAAACGTGTTTCTATCTCTTCCTTTGAACGAATATTAGTATTGAAAAAATTCAGTTTCAATGAAAGTACCGAAATCATAATCACATTTTTACAATTTCTCTAAAAGTTTAGTTAGTGCAGTTTCATGATGCGAAATGCTGCTTGGTTTACACATCATTCAACACCGTAAAAAGTAAGGTTTTAGTATGAAACTCAAATTGATAAAACTGAATATTTTTGGCAGATACGCCCGTCTTTTTTGAAAAAGCCAAAATCGGCAGTCATCTTTTGAAAACAGACTGTACACCAAATACATGAAGTATTATCGATCCAGCAGAGAATATATTTTGTAATATGTCATGTCCAGGTATCGAGCACTGCGCCGGGCTGCGGAGAGGCGGCTGCTGGAGGCCGCGGACGTGGTGTGCTGCACGTGTGTTGGGGCCGGGGCGGGGTTGTGATGAATGAGATTTGAACCTAGGGATGCCGATTTGGAGAGATCACAATACTATCTGTGATAATTCTGACATCTGCTATTAAGTAATAATACTATATTACAGGCATGCAGTCTACCGAGCCAGAGTGTATGGTCCCCGTGGTACTGGGGGCACGCCAACTCATCCTAGTGGGGGACCACTGCCAACTGGGGCCCGTGGTGATGTGCAAGAAGGCTGCCAAGGCTGGGCTGTCCCAGAGCTTGTTCGAGCGCCTCGTGGTGCTCGGGATCAAGCCCTTCCGCCTCGAGGTGCAATACCGCATGCACCCAGAACTCTCTCGCTTCCCTTCCAACTTCTTCTACGAGGGCTCTCTCCAGAACGGGGTCAGCTCCGACGAGAGAAAACTCCACAAGATCGACTTTCCCTGGCCCATTCCAGAAAAACCCATGTTCTTCTACGTCACTCAAGGGCAAGAAGAAATAGCCGGAAGTGGGACATCCTACCTCAACAGGACCGAAGCTGCTAATGTAGAGAAGATCACCACTCGATTCCTCAAGGCGGGAGTCAAGCCCGAGCAGATAGGGATCATTACACCATACGAGGGCCAGCGAGCCTACCTAGTACAGCACATGCAATACCAGGGCAGTCTGCACTCCAAACTGTACCAAGAGATAGAGGTGGCCAGTGTAGACGCCTTCCAGGGTCGGGAGAAGGATATTATCATAATGTCATGCGTGCGATCCAACGAACATCAGGGCATCGGGTTTCTCAATGACCCCCGGCGCTTAAATGTCGCTCTTACTCGAGCTAAGTACGGAATTATTATTGTAGGAAATCCTAAAGTACTATCCAAGCAACCGCTATGGAACCATCTTTTAAGCTTTTACAAAGAACAGAAGGTGCTAGTAGAAGGTCCACTGACTAATCTGAAGGAATCCATGATCCAGTTTGCTAAACCGAAGAAGCTGGTGAATGCGGCTAATCCTGGGTCTCACTTCATGTCGACTTCCACGTACGACGCCCGTGAGGCCATGGCCCCCGGTGGCGCGTACTGCCGCGCCGCCCCGCGCCGGCCACACGACCCGCTGGCGTACATCGGGCCAGAGCGCGCGCAGGCCGCGCTACACGCGCCCGCCGTGCCTGTGGCCATGTTCATGAACATGGCGCACGTGCCGCCTCGGTTCTGCCAGCAGCAGCGGCGCCGCCGCGCGCCCCCCGCGCCGCGCCCAATGTCGCAGGAGCCCCTGTCCCAAGCCGGCGCTGGGCTGTCCCTATCCCAGGGACTCAGCCAGCCCGACCTCAGCCAGGAGTCCGTGATGCTGGAGTACCAGTCGCAGGCCGAGGGGCTGCTGTCGCAGGACTCCACTTACCAGGGCAACTACCACCCGGCGCGCTACTCGCAGCCCTACTGAGCGCCCCCGCGGGCTCCTGAGTTCCCTGGCCAGCTCCGGCCTCCAGCCGCGAGGAGGAGACGGGATGAGGCGGCCAACTGTTGGCGCCGGATGGACCCTAGTCGTCTGTAGTACCCGAGTGATAAAGAATTCACTTGCATCGTATTCATCCAATCAGAATCGCCATTACATGGCGCGCGATGACGCTCGTAGATACGCTACGTTCCACTTCATTACGAGATGCAGTTTTTTTTATTTATTATATACCGTATACAAATTTTATTAAATTAATTGGTTGTACGCATAAAAGTATATTTTTGTTAAAAATTGAGGTGAAAGTAAGTATTTACTTCCAGAAGAATGTTATATTTTCTCTTAAGGATTGCAAAGTTAGATAATTTTTAGTTATCAGAAGAATCATTGTGATGTATAGTTCCATTTTGTGCTCATTACTGCGTAGTTTAACGTTTCTGGATAATTGGAAATGCACGAATTTCTATTCATAACAAATCATGTGGTTTCATGTTAGTATGCTCACTTCCAAAACTCGCTAGTTACAGATGCATTTTAGTTTATCATGGGTAATAAATACATCATATTTTTTATTTACGAAATAATATGATACGCATATTTGTTGTTAATTAAAAAGGTCAGAATAAATAAAACTTCTGAAATAATCATTGTTTTATTATTTATGATTCTCCATTTACCCTTCCATTATAGCTTTTGTCAAGATACCTACTATGTCAATATTGTCACAAAAACATGGGGGTGTAGGTAAATAATACATTGCTTTCTTTACCAAGAACGATCATGTAAAAAATGCTTTTAGGACAGTTTGAAAATGCCCTGACAAGGCGAAACGTCACTAAATAAAAATATATAGAACCAAATTCGTGTTTGAAATAATACAAGACATTCTTAGTAGCACAGACATGACTTCTCAAATTCCGGATAAGCAAAATCAGTATCTTCATTAATTACTTTTGCCTTCGACTCCATACAAATTCTGTCGCAAAGTACCAAATGAAGTAAGTGATATCGCATACTGGCATTTGAGAAGTCGTGTCTTCTTCATTTCTTTGGAGATCTTCTAATAGAAGCTGAAATTCTGAACTGTTCAACAGCGCTGAATTTGTGGTTAATGGCTATTAGAAAAATAGTAAAAAACATTTTATGTTGAAAATTCGTATATTTTTCAAATGTTACAATTTTTACACATAAACAAATTACTTTGAAATAGAAATAATTGAGTTTTACTGAATAAAATTTTACAAAAGAAATCAGTTCTGTAAAACTGAGAGTAAAAAGCTAATAATGTATACGGAGATGTACATAATGATATAGAGAATTTTGAACTCTTTCGTTTGATAAATTCACTAAGGGCAAATCTCTTGTTAGGTAAGTATTTATACTGAATACGTAAGTAAAAAAAGAATGACTATTTGCTGAATTGTTGATTGGTTAATGTTAACAGTAAATATTGCAAACATTTTAATTTCGCAACAGGATTTAGAGTTCAAAAAGTGATGAAATAGTTTTTAGCGGAAATACGATTTCAGTCGGCGGTAAATTGTCGACAGAAACACAAAATTGACATATTTATCCACAAACTAATTATTCATTTTTGTAGCCATTCAAAAAGGTAGACATCTTGACTCGACACAAAAGCCTTATATCCGAGACACCTCATTTTTGTATTTGGAACTTTTCCCCCCCGATTAATTTTGGAAATATTAGTTTTTTAACATGTCATTTTACAGTGTCTATTTGTCTTTCTGCCGATGATATTATAATGTAGTGTGCGAGTGCTACGTCTAGACTATGTTAGTATTTGTTGTTGGATTTTTATAATATAAACTTGTAATTTTATGAACTAATAAATTAAGTACGTTTTTAGTTAGATTACGCAAGCATTTCTAAATGACTGTTTTTTTTAAAGTGAGTTTTAATAAAAACAGAATTTAATTTATACCATGCTTGATGAACAAACATAAATACAATAATATTATTTAACTTCTTAAAAATAATTATCACCTCACTTGATTGATAATCATTTTTATTAATATGCAAAATAGCAATGTATCAAAAATTAATAATTATTTAACCATGTGATTTAGATATTTATGAACACTAATATTGCGGATTATGTTTTTTAAATAATTTTTTAGTAGTTTTTAAATATTTTTTTTGTTATTTTTTTCTATTTTTTAATATATTTTTATTACAAAAGTTTATTTATTTTACAGGAAAACGAGACAAAAAAATTAAGAACATGCACATTTTAACAAAATATACAAAAGGGATTTTTTACATGAGCAAGAAAATTATTGATATCAGAATGAAGATAAATATATAAAATTGTCCATACCAAAATATTTTTTCTTGTTTTGCTTTTATTTTCATATATTTATTTTGAAAAATAGCAAATAATAATATTATACTATATACCCGTACTAATCTGCCAACTTTATATGAAATATTATGAGCAGATTGGAAATATTTAGTTTCTGACATACTGGGCATACCTACAAATATATTTTACAATTTTAGCTTAGAACATTGTAACGATGGAATGATTATATAACTAAATTTAACAATAATCAGTCCTATTCAATATCAAATCCAAACTAAGCTAGCGTTAATAGAATTGAATATATTATTTATTCTAATGACTGATCACATAATGTAAGTTATAATGACCACTTTCTCTTTGTTGAACCGATAACATTTAACTTCTATTAACTTGATTATTATTTAACTTGATTTCAGATAAATTGTATTTGTATTTTATAGAACTATAAACATACGCAACACTATTAAATTCTCTTAAGACACACATACATGTACAGATTATTCTATCTTATAAATTGCGGTCAGACAGAATATTTTCTTCAGACCGAAGAATGCATAGATTGTGCTAACATGATAATTTTACTTAAAGCGGAACACATTGAATTTCTATTTGATTACAGAAACTATTCTCAGTCAAAAGTTGTGCTGTATCTGCGCGTTATCTTGCGTTTTGATACATAACTTCTCTGTTCTACGCAAATATCAGCACTCTTGATTATGTCAATAATAAAATGAATGACATTATTTATTATTAGTCAGATGATAGTTCTGCATTTAGTAAAAAGGTTCTCTGGAATATGGAACCGTGAAGGTAGTCTAACCCGACTCCTCAGCGTATCTATATAATAAATGGAATATCAGGCACATGTATTTAGCAATAATGCTCTCCAGAGATGAACACATTATCCATAAATAATACATTAGAATCTCCAATCCTCCATCTTACCCTACTAGACTGTGGACAGTGGCTGCTGGCTGCTGGCTTGACTCGCCAACTAGCGGTGCTTTGGATTGAAGCAATATAATCTTTGTACTCGTGGGTTAAGGAAGTACGCTCTTTGCAAATACAAGTAAAACATATTTAGCAAAGCTTTTACATCCACTGTACGTGCAAAGTCCAGGAGGATGACTATAAAAAAATAACATTAAAAATACAGTCAAAAATCACAGCCTCTTTCATTGTTACTATTTTTCCTTTGTATATAATCTTTATTCGATCCTGACTAGTATTGGATCCATTATTGTGAGTTTGGAGGGCTTACTTAGTACAGAAACCAGAAGTATTTGTGACTAGCGGCTACTGTATATGGGTACGGCTCCAGTAGAGAAGTGTGCGTTGTATTAGTGGAACGGAAATGTATCACATCGCTATTATTTCAAGTAATTATTGCCACACTGGATGACACGAGTACAAAACAATAGTATACCTAATAATTATACATAGTGGACGGACGACCATTCAAGGGGGAAGGAGAGCTGTAATGGAGAGACATTTGTTCAGAGCTCTGCAACTTTTCTCAAATACCTTCAGGATGTGAGTAAACACGTCGGGATCATAAACTGACCGCGCCGTGTTGCTGAGATCAAAAGGTTCTGCAACAGCATAAAGAAATATAATAGAAAACATTGATGATACAGAACATTGTGAGGTTATCAATGTCCACAACTCTACCACTGGGTCACCATTAGTCTTAAGTTTGTTACAAGTAGAACCGTGACATACCTTCCACACAAAGAAGTTTCCACTGATGCGGCTCATTGTGTCGTGTGGCCCGACACTCATTCACACTAATACAGCCTCCAGTTCGCACAGATATAACGTATTGGCTGTACCTGTACAATAAAAAATTAACATTGATAAATCACCGCAAAAATCATTAGCAAATAAACTTTTGAGAAATATTTTGCAGTA
>JAGVSP010000161.1:0-87015 GCA_022494985.1 Micrasema minimum | reverse complement strand
TAATAATAAAGGTTTAATTTATTTGGTACGTAAAAAAGGGGTTTATTTTTTTTTTAAAAAATTAACACTTCATTAAAAAAATATATTAATTTATTGTAACTTTAAATCTCTACTCAAGACGAGGCTAAAAAATCCCGGATAAAATCAGATATGGGACCACTCCAACGCGACATGAGACTTATTTTCCGACACAAAAATGAGCCAAGAAGTTATTTGTGTCTGATATACATGGTAGTTAACCCACATAGAATGCATGTGATACCAATCTTATCTTTTATTTTTAAAGCAATTTAAGCTAATTTTACAATATAGAAAACAAACTTGTTATGTTCCTAGACGCTTCTGTGCTCGTAACTCATTCACCCACTGAGACAATGTGAATTTAATATAGAGAAGACCCATAATAACGAGGTACATGGCAAACACTCGATACTTGACAACCCTTTATTTTATAAATTAGTTATTTAACGCTCACAATGACTCTTCACAACATGATTATCCATAAGTTGCAAGTTGCACAGAGGAGCATGGAGAGGATTATGCTTTGGAATAATACATTAAGAGAACCGTGAAAAAGAAACGATTGGATCCGACGCCAGACAAAGGTCTGCGACGTGTGGAGCGAATTGCTTGGTTGAAGTGGAAATGGGCCGGTCACATAGCCAGAATGACGGACGACAGATGGACGAAACGCGCTCTGGTGTGGAGACCGAGGAACCAGAGGCCTCAAGGACGTCCACCTATGAGATGGGTGGACGACATCAGGAAGTCTGCTGGAAGTCCAAGTGTTTTTTTTAATGCACACAGTGAATGAAAAGCATAAAAAATAAAAATCTTCTAAATAAACACAAAGAAAAAATTCACTGTTTTAATTATAATTAGTGTTTCAGAAGAGACTGTGAGAGAAAATGCTCAGATATCTATATTCCTTATATATCTAAGCCTCTCCCTTCTTAATCTCCTTTGCCTATATTTAGATATCAACCATAAATAAATGCAGATCCTTCATGGGTAAAATCCAATGTTTGTCTACAAGAATCTGGACACACTAAATGGTTTAATTTGTTTTTTATTATAAATTATAATGCTGTTTGAAGACTTGTTTTTACTATAAATTATAATGCTTTGAAGACTTCCCAATGGGCCTACACAAATTTTCTTTTATCTAAACGGGACCTAATGCATCTTCATAGCCACGATTCGTGTTTTGTATACTTCACGTCATAAAGGGGGGGGTTTTGTTATTCCATGTATTTACAATACCCAATCAATGTATTTATTATTATTTCTTTAATATATATTTATATATACAGGGTGTGTACAATCCAAATGGGTCAGTATGGTGAAGTCGGAAACTATGAGAGATAGCGAGATCTGTTCCTAGGAACCATGACGTCGATTTTAGATTTAATAATAATTACATTCAAACTTTTTTATTAACTCTCATACATAACCGGGAATCGAACCTGGTTAATATTTATGTAACCGCGTTAAGTAAAAAGGACCCAATTTGGCTATGAAATCTTGTGAAAAAAAAATACAACTGACATTAATTAGACTAAAATGCCCACAGTTTTATTAATTTACAAAAAGTCGTGAATAATATGAATCGATCATCAATTATCTGAAGAGACCACTTATGCATATCTTATCTGCATCGGTATTATGCATTACAAATAGCGTTTATTTAAAATTAGAACGCATTTGTTCAGCGGGCGTACCAATTCATTTAAAATTTGAAAATGGAATACTGTTTTTGGAATTAACTTCAAATGAAACACGGCTTTTCATAACCTCCTCGTGTTTATTTTTTTATAACTTTCACATTATTATTGTGTTATGTGTTGTGTTCTGTTTATGAAATGCGTTTAACGAATGAAGAACAGTTAGATCTATTGGAAGCCTATTTTAAAAGTGATAAAAATTACACACGAGCTTTAGCACATATGCACCCCATAAAAATACGAAATGCAATTTTGCGATCGTTACCCTAAAGAATTAATCTTTGCATTCAACAGAATGGCTACCATTTTGAACATTTACTGAAATAAAATGATTATCTTATTGGTGGGTTTTTCTTTCAATTATTTAAACAAGATTCCATTAGTGTTGTGCTTCTTGCGACTTGCACAATTTATACACATTGATTTTGACCCAGTTCGATTCCCGGTTATGTATGAGAGTTAATAAAAAAGTTTGAATGTAATTATTATTAAATCTAAAATCGACGTCATGGTTCCTAAGAACAGATCTCGCTATCTCTCATAGTTTCCGACTTCGCCAATACTGACCCATTTGGATTGTACACCCTGTATATATATATATATATATATTTATCAAGGTTTTATAAATCTTTTACATAATATCTCATCTTATATTTTTATACAACATTTTGGGCGTGTTCAAATACTTGTACACAAATCTGGATTTTATCCCAAGACGGTACGGGAGTAGGTATATATATATATTTATATCCCTACAGATGAGGTAGAATTTTTTCAAATTCAGGAATATAGATATTCGAGCGTTTACAGGGCTTATGACCTGTCATTGGCTGGGTTAAGTGGCCACTTTATGTAGGTACATTCCCCATTCCGCTTATTTAGCGAATATCCACACCAGGCAACATTTTTGATTTTGAATATTTGTTACGAATCGAGAATCATCCACCAGCGAGTTGAAAGCTCCATCTATGCATTGATATTGAAGTTAAGTATGATTGTTGTTTCGGAAGAGACTGTGAGAGAAAATGCTCAGATATCTATATTTCTTACTAAAATATATATATTATATATTCCTATATTTCCTAATAAAAACAAATTTATTGATCTTTTTCTTTATTTTTGGTTAATTAAATTTTTAAAATGTTACTTAAAAGAGTGTACATTCACAATCGACATATTTTGTATACCCATAAACAGGTTATGCCTTTGTGGGATTTTTGTTTATTTTTTTTAATTATTTTTTTGTAAAAAAATATTTTTATATTAAATAAATTAAAAATGTTAAATATAATTTCTGATGGTTTTCTTTAGAAATAATAATTTACATTTAAAATTCTCAATAAACCATCAATTACTAAAAATAATTATGATTAAATAAAAACTTTTATTTATTTTATGAAGTGTTACAAAGTGAATGCCTATTTAATCAATGAATAAATAAATCATGTTCAAAATTTCATTGCTTTCCGTATTGTTCAATTTTCAATATCCGGCCAATATTCAACAAGCAGTGCAGCATTTTTCACAAGCGAAGGCATTGACAAGGGAAAATGAAACTGTTAAATTGCACATCCTATTATAGTTGCTGTCTTCTGAAAATGTCAGAGACACAGACTATGGATAAATATTGTGGATGTTTCGTTTGGGTCCGAAGCCATCTTCAAGGTGGATTGTATGAGTAAACAATAAATAAATGTTTTTTTATATACAAGGTAATCATCCAATGTTTTTTAACTGTAATTTTTTTAATAAATCAAAAACTTTGGTTCTGCTAATGGATTATGTTTTATGTAAAATCTTAAATTTCACTCTATCAAATCAAATTTAATTCAATTCGTTTGTTTTTAAAAAAGGTAGGTGAAGCTAGCTACATGTACATACAAAAAAGTGTAAAAAGGTATTAAACAAAAGCTGTGTATTTTGGAAGTAGGAAAATGTCATCTCGATTAAATACATATAGGTAATAAATCATTATTTTTGTAAATGCATTGCGAGTTTTGCATTTACATCAATATTAATTTCGTTAGTAAAAAGAAATATTATACGTACAGCATTCGTGGAACCAAATTCATGTTGATCATTAATTTTAGACACAAAATTTCAGATGCGTAATAGTATCCTTGACATAGTTTAACCAAAATAAATGCGAACGGAATGAAATATCCTTTGACAATCAGTGTTCACTTTTTTAAAAAAACATTATAATACCTACCTGTCAATTTTTTAAAATAAGTACCTAATTACAAAGGGGTTATATATATTTTTTAAATATTAATATTTTATAAGTTTTTTTTAAATACTAATATTCTTGTTTTTCTGTGTCATAAAAATGTGTTATTTTCATGTTTTGCAAAAAAGTTAAAATTTATAAAAAATCTTTTAAAAAAATTATTACATACTGATAGTGTATTATTTTATAACACATTGTTATAATTTCCACATATGGATTCCGAAAATCCCTCCAATAAAACTTTTTGAAATCCTTTAAAAAAATTGTATTAATAAATTAAAATAAAATTTAAATGCCAGTCAGAAGCTCCTTTAGTGGTATGAATATTTTATGTGCCATGAGGTAGGTTATGTATATTTAGGGTAGTTTGTTCCATATAAAATGTAGTCCATATTCTTATGTTAAAGCCTTTTATGCGAAAGTGTTTTCGTAAGTAGGTTAAATTATTATGGAATACAATACTCATGTCGAATGTTGTAAACCAGAATAGATATGTTTTTTAAAAACGAAATGCATAAACTGTAATGCAAACGTTAATTTAAGAATTTAAAATATTATATAAAACGTTATGTATATTGAAAACTGTAAGTGTATTATTTTATAAAAAAATTGTGTTTTAATTTGGCCATCTAGTTGTGTGTGTTTGTGATAAAATAAAAGAAATAAACAAAAATGTACTAAGTTATTATTGCAGGGAAGTACCACTACTATTCGTAAATAGTAGTTGTTGTAAAAGGCAAATAAAAAAAATCTGTTTAAATTTTGTGTTCAAGTTGTAGGTATTTAGAACTGCAGATTTGCTGTAGGTGCCAATGCCCCATGCATTCTTTGCAATAACAGATAAAACAATAATTTTGTCTTGGGGGTAATTGATTTTTTTTGTTTGTTTTTTGAGCCTATTGATGTGATTTTTGGAGTTGTTTTTGGAATTTAGATTAGCCATTATTTGTAAATAACTTACTATAACAGTTAAATAAAAGTACTTGGTACACTTCCACTTATATTTACTTACACAATTAGCGCTTTTTACCTGTAACGGGCATCTTCAGATCGGTAACATATTATTGTACAAGACGTACCTACAAAAAATAACAATTTTAAAACAATTTAGCTGCAATGGGTATTCTTCGAAAATCTTTATTTTTGAATTGTAGAAAATGAATGCAACCGAAGTTTGGAAGTCGCGGCGCCCCCCCTCCCGCGGCCCCCCTCGCCCCTCGCCCCTCGCCTACGGCGGCACGGAAAGTAGGTCAGTTGCTTCGGTGTGACGTAACCGTCATGGGCTCATGCGCGCTCAATTTCGGCAGTTCTCACAAATCCGGCGCACTCACACTCACACAGGTATGGGGGGTCCTATGCTGGAATGGGACGACTTCGCCAAGTCAGGGGCGAATATACGAAATTTGGAGGGTTTAGTCAAATGATTTGGGTTCATGTATTGCATAGCTCTATGTTAGCGAGTATTTACGTTAAAAGCGTTATGAATATATATTTTTTCTTTAAGGAGAGATTATAACCCCAACCTATAGACATGATGTATTCTGATGACTAACTTACTAACTAACCATCACGCCATTTCCCCGTAGGGGTAGGCAGAGAGGATTAAACGCCATACCACTCTGTCCTGACATACTTCCTTTGCTTCCTCTACATTCATACATCTTCTCATGCACATACGCCGATTATTCCGACTTTTCACATGTCCACTTTCAAGTACTTGTCGTACTTGGTCACGCCATGTCTTTCTCGGACTTCCTCGGCTTCTACATCCAGGCACACTTGCATTTAAACTTTTTATAGCCGTTCTTTCATCACTCATTCGCTCCACATGACCAAACCATCGTAAAAGTCAAATTACTGTCAAAAATATTATTACAGACCCCTACCAACCTTCCAGCTTAAAAACGCACGAGAATTGATTCCCTTTTCAAATAAGACTATATTAATGTACAAATGTACATACTTGTACATACTGCTATTGAATCGAGTAAACTGCGCGTCGCGCGTCCCCTGCATGTTTAAAAATCTCCGTGTGCATAGGACCTTAATTTTTATAGCCAGATGGTTTTGAGTGCTGTGCTCCAAAGTAGTCAAGTCAAAGTAGTAGTCAGTTTTCCATAATTTTAAATTTGTTTTAATTTATTTATCGCCGTTTAAAAATTCAAGAAGTAACTTCAGGTGGACGTAAAAAACGTACGACGAAATTGGACGCCTTTATGCAGAAAAGATTCCGATCTTTTTTTAATTTTTTCCATATATCGATAGAGAATATCTTATTTATGTACCTATAAACTTAAAATATTTAGCTGGTAACACAAATCCATGGGAAGTTATAACATTTTAAATCTAGTAGCTTACTGTGATTTTATATTGAGAACGTTTCATAAAACCTCATTTATCTCGGAACTAGAAATTTGCAGTTGCACTAAAAGGCGTCCAATTGAAATCGAGTATTTCCAGAACAAACCCCCTGGTCTTATACGGATACCGACACATACATACACACACACACAAGTGCCTGCAAGTACCTCCCGCACGCACACTCTTTATATATTATTATATGTCTAAACGTACTCACACAAACGCGAGCGGACTTACGCATGTGTGCAATAGTGTCACAACCACTACTCAGGCGTCGACGAGAAAAACGTAAACCGATGGCTGCCGAAAAATTCGTCCTAAATCCTGGCCCAAGATACTTTGATGTTGAATATAGTATTATAATAAGACTGATTTCAATAAAAGTACTCGATACAGCGAGTTTGAATTGGAAAATTCAAAGGAAACATATAAGAAAATATGTTGTTTGTTTGATTCAATAGAAATAAAAAGGAAAAGCTATGTATATGGACATACGTATTTCTAGAAACGTATTTTTTGTTCAAAATTCGATGTACATTCTGCAACAATTAAAGATAATATCTTTATTTTTTTTCCATTCGAATTTGTAAGGTATCCTGGCGCGGATAATATTTTTTTCATTGTTGGCAAATATTGTGTTTCGACAGCTACTGAAAACTGAAAAAAAATTAATACAATTATTTTAACAGTGTAACCAACGATATACAGAAAGCCCTTCATGATTTAGAATTTGTCTTCAAGGCTTTAGAGACATTCTAAATTATTGTGGTTTAGGAAAAAAAAACTACGTACTTCATGCTTTATCTTCCTTCCTTCCCCTTATCCGCATCTAATGGGCAATAAGGTGATCCTTGTTCGATGGCAATAAGTCACTGAATTGGTACACCAAACTTGCTTTATTATAGTTCCAAATTTGAACACTTTTTTCTCTACATTCTGTTTATTAATGTTTTTGCATCTCAAATAAATCTAATCTTTATCATCAATGTATGAATAATGTTAATTTAAAAAACTGCTGATTTTGCATTTGAGAGGTCAGAGACAATATTATATGAATCCATTCGAAATTAGATTAATTCATCTGCAATTTCCTTTTTTTTTAATATCAAAAATACATTACATATTTTCCCCATGAGTTTCAAAACTTATTTTGGGCCTTAGAATAATTACATTTATTATAATATATATACACGACAGAACACACAATTATTTTAAACACAAAATTATTATATCAAGCAGAATAAAAATCTAGATACGAATACACTAATAAGTAAAACTTTCCACATACTGCCTGAGGTAATACATATTTAGGCTGTTAGATACATTAGACACAGAGCCTCGAATACCTTCAGGAAGCCTGTTTATTCCCTACAAGCGCAAGCCAGGTACAGCAGAGACTTAAGACCAAATTTTGTAGCACGATTTCAGGTGGGTGTAGATTGTGTCTTTGTCTTGTGTTGTAACTGTGAACATTTATTCTTCTTCTTTCGCCACGTTCACTCCTATGTGGAACATGTGGACATTACTAAATCCCTCCAGGCGACCCTATCGCCGGCCAACTCTCACCTTCTCTCACGTTAGGCCCGCATCCATTAGTTCCGTTGAGTGCATCCGAAAAATTGTCTACCAGGACGGAGGGGGCATCCGAAAAAGGTAAACGCCCAAGCCAAGTCTCGGAGCTCAAAATTGGAGGTTGCTGCGTCCGTTCCAGAACTTCAACGTTGGTAATTTCCACTATTCACTATCTATTTCCATTGGACATTCAAATTGTAGACATCAATTGATTCCTAGTCGTGCTTACACAACGCTTTAAAGGACTATTGACCGCATTGATTCCCTTTATGGTGTTAAATCTTTAGTGTTTATGAGCTGTGGCATTAAGGTACGCTTTTAGTAGTTGAATTTAACCACTTAGAGCCTAAGTACCTTAATGCTACAACTCGAAAACGTAATATTAGGTAGGTTAAATAACAATATACATATTGTGTAATGTAGTTAATTGCGAATGAACACGTAGAACGAGGGTATTCCTAAAAGCAAGGTCTCCTATTTTTAAAAAAATAAACAAAGCGTTGGTTTATTATAATAGTTACATACATCATTTTCAATGTTGTAGAATTTATTGTTTTTCTACATAATCATAATACTACTTCGGTATGTGCATTTTTGTAGACACTGCGGCAATTTTACAATCCCTTGTCGTTGAACGCTACCGCCAAGTGCGAAGTTCGTGCAGTTATTCGACTTTTGAACGCAAATCCGGTTGAATTCATTTGAATTGAACCCGGTTGAAATTCATCGCCAGGATTCACCATTCACAGGATTTTAACGGAAAACTTGCAATATCGGAAGATTGGTACCACGTATGCTGACAGAGGTAGGTACCGCATATTTTGATGGACATGGCTGCAAACTGGTATGAGACATGATATTGTAACTGCACATCTACAAAATTTCATTGACCGAAATGGCGATTATGTACAAAGATAAAGAATTATTTAACCTTTAAAATTATTTGACTTTTATAGATAACAAGCCGATGTTTGTAGGTACTTATATCAAAAAAAAATAGGACATCTTACTTTGGGGATTGCCATAGTAATATTGTATACAGGGTAGCCAGTCACTATAGTTTAAAAAATCCTGGAGGTAGAATATATCAAGGGCTACAAAATGAGACCAAAACATATTTTTAAAATAATGGATCCGTTTCTGAGATATTATTTTTTAGTTTTTTTTTTAAATACTACATATTTCTTTTATTTTACTAGCGTAGTCGTGAAGAACCATCTGGTATGTTAAAAACATGAGGATTAAATAGACTTTTGGTTAATAAAAAACACTTTTATACCTACTAGAAAAAAATATATCGTCAATACAAGTGAGTTAAGTTTTCATAGTTATTTACAGCAAAAACATTATTATACCAAAGAAAATTTAACAGTGCTTTTGAATAATTATGTCTCTATTTTTTCTTCAATAGCATACTAAATAATCTACTAAATAATTAAAAAAACTTTTGAAAATGAAAATACTTGAAATGAAAAAAAAAACAATAAAAAATGTATTATCTCAGAAATGGTAGAATTTTTCTTAAAGGATTTTTTTGTACCTATATTGATTGGCCAACCTGTATATGTATACAAAATCCAAAAATTAGCCGGTGTGGATACTATAATATAGCAAAATGGGGAATGTTTTAATACGTCAAATTCAAGAAAAAAATCAGAAATTCAAGAAAATTAGAAAATGTGTCGGTAAGTGCTAAATAAATAAAAAAACATAATGTTGTAGAAATATTATTTCTCAATAAACTATTGGAAATTGTAATTAATCAGATATCGAATAAAAACCTATAAATGCATTTGAAACTAAGGCAAAAACCAATTTCTCAATATGTTTGGGGTGCTGAGTAGGTAATAAATATTTGATGGTCTATGGTCGGTTATGAAATCGAACCTATTTTAATGAGGTGGTGTTTGATCACACTGCTTAGTGGACTACTTAACGCTATTATAAAAAGTAATTGCACCGAATTACAACACTATTGATTGAACAATGTATTGCATGTGCAAATTATTGTTAACAAGAATATGACGAATCGTAATTACTAGTCTTGAATAGGGACACGTCTTCATTCGCAAAAGTTATGGTTCATCCATAACTTCATTCTCATTAATTTATGTGTCGAAGGTAAAATGTTATAAATAAAAATTAAACTAGATGATGAAAAAACCTATACATTTTTAAGTATATACCTAATGTATTGTAAGTAGGCGGTAGGCGGGTAGTGCATTCAGTAAGAATATTGATTTATTTATGCAAAATATAATCAATTCCGACAAAACGATAAATCTATAATATTATTAGCGTATAAATAAATTGACTGTTATCTGATAGGTTTATATTATTTCTGTTTCGTTCGAAAAATTACTAAAAATAAAAATTGGTACTACTAATAGCTGATAGAAAACAAGCTAAAGTATTTCACAGTAGCAGAGCAGTAGGATAGAAACGTCACACCTCTCTGTGCTGGCACACTTACTATGTTTCTACTTGCATACGTCTTCTCACGAGTAAAATAACAATCTTGATATCGGTAGTGTATTTCAGTGCATCGGTATAAACAAAAACTATAATACATCTTCGTGATCAGTTATGATCAGCTTCTAGTTTCAGTGTCAGTATGGGCTTTATACGGGACAGTAAACTAGTGCAGTAAACTGTGCAGTTTCTTGTGTGCTATTCAGTATACATTTGGTGTAACAAAAGCATCGTACACAATCTACCCGTAAACCGTCCAAACGTGGTGAATTATTATTCATCATATTTGAAGTCCATGGACTTGTAATATTTTGTGTATATCTTGGGAATATGAGCTAGAGATTGATTTTTTTTTTCTTCTCATTAAAGCTTTTCATTCGTACGCGATTAAGTAAAATTGCACCAACTCATAGTGAAATTGTTTTCGAGAAAATGGTGTAAACAAAACACGTTGATTACATTATTGTCTAACTTTCCTTTGACTTGGAAAAAATTTTTCTAGTAATTTTTTTTTTCTTCTCAACAAAGCTTTCATGACTAAAGTATCAATTGCACCAACAAAATTGAAAATGCTGTTTTTTATTTTGTTTTCCTTAAAAAATTTGACAAAAAAAAAAAAAATGACAAAACTTGCTAAAATTTTTCGAAAAAAAAAATAAATACTTCGTACTCAATTTTATCGGAAAACTAAGGGACAAATATTTAAAAAAATCATAAATCGACTCCCTATATTATGTAGATTCACTGGTTTCCCGCTTGTACATCGAGTTTTGTTACACCATTTATAAACTGTGCGGTGTGAATTTTACCTTTACACGGCACAGTTTACCTTTACAACGCGACAGTCGGACTCTTTAATGTTGCCGTACGAATAATCTCTGTCGTCGCCTATCTTATCGCTTTTATGCAGATTTATCGTTTTTTGTGGAGATTTACTGAATCTAATGAAAATGTACAACCGATTTACCGATTTTGAAGTCGTTTTTATTTTAAAGTAGGTATTTACATTATAAGCGCAGAAAAAGTCAATATATAAATAACTTGAGGAACTTCTAACGATTTTACAATTTGGCAACATAATTATTCATCTGTCAAATAGCGGATATTCGATATTTTAAATTTCGATCTAGATTTTGTGTATAAATATATTATTATTATATTTGTACGTTATATTTATATTCGCCATCATAAAAGTTTATTAAAGTTTCTTTGTAATATTACCTATTCTAATATTGAATATTATACGTATTATAGGTACCTACTGTCGCAATCGGCGCGGGTGATGCGAGCGCAGTAAATGTATGCAAAACTGTATTGCTTTAGAATTCATTGAGAATTTGACACTTGCGTACAGATTTGCATCCGGTTTTCGCTTTAAATGGGACAGTTGCGAGGAGTACTGCGCCTGAAGAGCTGAAAAGGGCTGCGGAGGACAGAGCGCAGTGGAAATTACGATGCAGAGCCTTGCTGCAGACCAATCCCCAGATTGAGATATCGAAGAAGACGGGACGGTTTGCAAACTGCACAAGAAACTACAGTTTACTGTCCCGTATAAAGATGTAATATGGAATATTTGTGAAAACCATATGGATGAACCTATCGGGAAAGGCCACTCGAACATAGAAGCACTAGGCGGACAAACTAGACTACCTACCTCAATAATAATGACGCAATGATGAGTGACCTTCTTTTAAGATAGGTATAAATAAGACTCCTCGAATAGATATGACATTTACAACAATTAGTAATATAAAAACGAATACATGAATACACGAGAACAGAATTATTTTTATTAAGTGTAATTTATGTAGCAAAATGATTAGGAAATCTACAAAAAAATATAGTCGGCTATGGCTTGGACCAAGTGAATTACTTCAGAGCATCCTACTAACGCAAAAACTCATACGGAATATATTTTAATGTACGATGCCAAACAAGAATAACTAAAGATTAGGTGCTGAAAATTACTCGATTTTGTGGTACCTAGTTTTTATAGGTGATTAGTAAAATGACTTAAAATATAGGTATATGTATTGTGTTATAGCTGCTCGTAAATTTCAAATAAACATATAATATTACCTACCTACCGACTGTAAATTACACGTAAAATGTTAAATAAATAAATATATATTTCAATCCATCCGTTGATAAAGAAACACGGAGTTGTTTTGAAACCGATCGGGAGTAAATGAAAATCAAATACCTAACTTATTTAATTAATTTATGATTACAAAACGAGTGCTTCTAACATAAAATAAGATTATTGAAATGCCACTCCAAATAACCGAAAGACAGCCTAAGCCCTTAGCTGTTGTTGATTAACGTTTAGTTTCACGAGAGCAACTTCTAAATAAAGTTATAAATAAATATTTTAATTTAGTCATTTAACGAAAATCGATTCATAGATCTTGTAGAATTTATAAAGATAAATCCACAGATAGATAACTCGCTGACACAGATACGTTTACACAACACAAAATCATAATAAGTCTCTGACCTACTTTTTTATTTAACACATTACTACATATCTCATGCACACACACAATTACACACAGCACAAATACAATCGTAAAGCGATTGACTCACAGCGAGACTATAAAATTAACCGGCATTTAATCGATGGCCAATTTAATACCACTAATAAAAAAAACACAATTAACCTGAATTTTCTCACTAGAGAGTTGGGCTTTTTTTTAATAGTGCCGGTTTTGGATTACGTTCAAATGAGCTACTCTAGACCGGGTCATGATTCCAACACTCTTTAGTGGATTTAATGAATACAATACACAGTCAAAGATTTGAGATTGTGTTGGTTAAGTTGCAATAGTGTAAAAACGTGTAGGCAAGCTTAACACTGCTGTGGCGCGGCGGCGGCGCCGAAATCGGCACTAATGAAATCGGAATGATCAAATTTCAACCCTTTAAGCGTTCACTTTATTTGTTTATTTGGGGAGTGCCTTGCCTCGTTTAAACATTAAGATCTTACACATCTTCATTTATTAGTCAATCATAACCTAAAACGCCTAAAATGTCAAACGAAAAAAAGGCAAGGTTTAGAATGAAATAACCATCATTTATTTAAAAAATACTAAAAAAATTTTACTTTTCTAGCCTTTCTATCGGCGAACTCTTAAACTATTAAAATACTTAAGTTTGTGTGTTCCGCAATTTCGTTTTCGATTCACAAAGTTGCCAAGTTTGTCAATCGTAGATAAGTTTTTATCTGCTAAAGCTAAGAAAAACTCCTTTCCCCACTACATACATAGCATCCGCTACAGGTATAGTGATCAATATTCGTTACATTTGGATACAGTTCTTGTAAGTTGCGATCTTTGATTAAATTTAAAACAAAGACAGGAGTAACCACATTATAATCAGGGAAAAATGAATTCAGACAGAGTTCATCAAACAACATACAACCATATATCGTATTTAGAATCTACAGTTAATTTCAATTGGAGATCACTACAGACTACAGAGTCTGAGAAGGTCTGGCTTTTCCGGAATATTTTTATATTGAACAGAAAAGACCAAGATTCCATTTGACTGTTCAAATCTTTCATTGAGTGAAATGAAGGTAGTGTCCAAAAGACTGTAGAAAAATTCACTTCAAATTTTTTTTCTGGGTAAGTTATAGGCTCATTGTGGGCAGTTTTACCAACTTGGCGTTTAAACACGTCGAATTCAGCGCCCCTTTATATCTGGCGCCCTGCCCTAACGCCGCTACTGGTGAAACCGTAAAAATAAATAAAAACATTTTCATAGTTCTAATCTCTATACAAGGAACGCGCCCCTCGGACTAATGCTCCGAGGTGATAAGCTCGAATGGGGCCCGGGACAAAAGGTGATATTTTTGTCGCAGAGATTTCTGGGTCCATTGAACAAAATAAATTGCCCTTTTGGCGACCGCCGAACCGAACATGGTGTCCGTCAGTGGACGAGTTGATGTCATGCAGGTGGGATGCGAGTTGCGCAGGTTATTTGAATACACAGAGAGACATAATAGGGCCAGAAAGAAATATTCCGGATACTTTTGAATAATATGATACAGAGGGGTTAGCATATTGAATCGAATGCAAAACGTTTGAGAGAATTTACACATACAAAGTAGTTAATAATGGCTTAATGTGTAAAAGGGACAAAAAACAAATAGGAATAAAAACATAAAGGTATGTATACGACACTACAGCACGTGCTCTAGGGCCAGTGGAGTGGAGACAACCAAATAACTTAAATTATGTTATTTTGTAAACTTGTTTGGATAATAAAATAATTAAATAATAATCAACCTGAAAGTGAGTCAGTTCTTTTCTACCAGTGATTTTCGTAAACCATATCTAACTGTATTTCGAACTTATGGCTTTGTACAAGAACAATAAACTCAATTTTAACAAAATTGAAGTTGGCCCTTTTACAAATTATGCCACCGCCACGCATTTTTATACCCCTTATTTTATGTGGGTACCTACAACATTAACTCATAAATTTTGTATGAGAAAGATAGAACCAAACGACGAATATATTGTGATGAAATTGTGCTGCTTACGCATGTTTACGAATGTACCAGAACAAGTCCTGTAGATACATCAGACCATGCTCAATGAAGTGAGTACGGTAGAAATAAGCGACATTCATACATATTTCAAGTTGACACTTATGGGAATCGAACCCTTGACCTCATGCATGGTTGAGTAAGCTCAGTTATCAAATATTTCCACAAGTTCACCCACACGTTCTCCAGCTGCACAGTTTACATTCGCGCTGTGCAAGCGGGTAACCGAAGTCGAACGATGCAAGCAAGGAGGCGGACGTTTTTTTTTAACACAAAATTGTATAGGTAGTATTAGAAACAGATACTCTGTTGTCTGTTGATGCCAAAACTGTGACGAAAAATGCCGTTGTTTCGATGGCTTATTGGTTAAGCAGGTGTGATGTAATAATGTTCCTGTAAAAAAAGTATTTTTCTTCAAATGTAGTTCAATGCCTGCAGCATTTAGTAGTTTTGATGTTTCTCAAAACGATACATGAATGACTTAACTCTCTTCATCACCACGGCGACGATTTTTTTTTGCGTACTGTTCTAATTTTGACATTATTTATAATCATAATTAGTTTTACCACACATTCGCCTGAGATCGCATTTTAACAGCATTCAGTCTACTTTCATCTTTTTTTCTCCCAACTCCCACATCCACATTCACACATTTGAGAAGAAACGGCGAGACGGTTAGTTATTCAGATAGTGTTTTTTCAATGCTGTATATTGGATCACAAATAAGTCTTTCGAAACCAACTGAAAAAAAATTGAAAAAAATTTCTTCCAATATTAAAGTGATTTTTTTTTTTTTTTTTTTTTAATTTCAAAAAGAAAATTTTTGTTTACATTGAAACACATATATGTACAATAAAAAAATGTATAAATAAATATAAACAAAAATCCCACTAAGGCATAGCCTGTTTGTGGGTATACTGTGAAAGTTATACAGTGTGCACGTGGCAAAAGAGAAAAATAAAGTTAAAAAAGAAATGTTAAAATAACAGATAATGTAAACAAAGATAGTTAAGAAAAGAATGAACACAGGATATTGGTATCTTTATACCGGAAAAAGAAGAGGGGAAATAATTATAATAAATAAAATAAGAAAATAAAAATATGAAAATAAAATTAAAAAAAAAAAAAAAAAGATTTAATATTCTTTTATTATAAATATATAATTAAAAATAAAGAAATAAATATTCTGGATTACTAAAACAATATGCCGAGAGCCGAATAATGTCTTAAAACCATAAATTCTGAAGACCGAATAGATTATATTATGCTTAAATGTTGACATTAAACCACCTGCGATGTAATTGAATACAAAAATAACGCAGAATGTGTTTAGAATTCATTTTATGGGTTAAACCAATAAAGTTATCAAATAATGGTAGATTTTTTAATGTAAAATCATTGTTTTCTCAACACATTTGACCTCATTAGATAGTATATTTCTGTTCCTACAACGCATTTTGCTTTGAGGTAGGTAAGGAAATAATCGTCACATTACCGAGTGACTAACAAACATGAGTTAATAAATGGTTTTTCTAATTATTATTCTTAGATTTAATAAAAAACAATGTTAATCTCATTATAAAGCAAGTAAGTAAACAAGAAAAGTAATACTGATAATTTGATAAATAATCGTATTAAAATTAATTAGATATTTTCAAGATATTTCTTTTCCAGAACACATTATTGGCGACTAAAAAATGGCATACCTATCTAATAGGCGAATACAATATTGTACGTGCTAAATGTTTTAAATATTTATTTTGAGAAATCGTTATTCTCTTAAATTGATCTAAAAGATATTCTCTTAAAGATATGGATAATATCGCCTGTTGAGAATCATAGTGGAGAAACTGCAAAGAGTCGATTTTCGAGTTGGGACTAATAAACGGTTTTTTTTCAGACCATTGTTATTTTTGCAACAGCTTCCGTTGTAATTTTTTAAACTATTTTCCCTTTAAGTTTTAGTCTTTTTCCTAAACATTACAAGGGTAATGGTCTGAGAAAGAACCGTTTGGTGGTCTTAACTCCACCAAACGGTTCTTTCTCAGACCGATTATAAAATAGATTTTTTGTAGTTTTGTTCTCAACAAGCGATAATTATTTATTTATTTTTTTAACAACATTTTGAATGTGTACAAATACTTGTACAATACAAATTACTGGATTATTCCCATGCTGGGCTGATATCAGATATTATTGATATCCCAACAGACAGAAAAACTCTGGAAACGAATGTGGATTATCTAGGCGTTTTACAGGGCTTATGACCTGTCATTGGCTGGGTTAAGTGGCCACTTTGATGTATTACACAACATTCCCTATTCCGCCCATCATCTGATAACCATATATGACCAATTTTTGAAACTTCTATATATTCAACGCATCACATTATGCGAAATTAAATTAAATGTAAATTTAAGGTAAATTTCTATGCTGGTGACATCTGTTGATAAGATTGTTAAGGATTTTTTGGCAATCTAACTTTATTGGTGTAAATAAGGCTCTTCCACATCTAGTGGCCACTTAACCCAACCAATGACAAGTCATAAGCCCTGTATGCGCATAGATAATCCACATTCGTTTCCAGAGTTTCTCTGTCTCTGTTGGGATATCAATAATTTATTTACTGTATTTATTTAATTATAGGTAACTCTACAATGTGACAATATCTATCATTTTACATATTATCATAATAATTACATACATGGTTTTATTGCATATCAATTACAGAATTACTCAGCATTATAAAATACAATTTATAGGTTTAGAAAAAGCTTCAAGTAGGTACTTTGCATATTATTTTCAATCAGAGGCTATAAAAAGATTTCAAGTTCCTTTTAAATTCACCACATCTGTCATTAAAAACATCAATATTTAAATGTTTTTCTATGTCATTATACAGTCTTAACATGCGAGATAAGGAATTAATTAAAGTGCGTCATGTTATTGTTATGTTATTGATATGCGTAAAGAAATCCTTTAAAACTCGGGCAAAATAAAATAACGCTTTCAAGCATAATAATTTTCCGGCGTTCCACAGGCGGTAATTTCACAACTAGCGGGATTTAAGTACCTACCTATAAAAATGTTTTTTTTCCTGCATCAAAATATTATTACTATTATTATTTAGAAATGTCCAATTTGTAACTTTTTTTACGCACAGTTCTAATTTATAAATAATTAGACTTCTTTACTGGATGTATTTTTTCCTTTGAATCGTCATTCCATATCCGCTCCCTATGTGGAGCATATGGATTCCACTGACTCCAATCCAAGGGATTGGCTGCTACTTCCCGTGCATCCTCCCAAGTCAGGTCCACGTTCCGCAGCTCTGACGCAAACTACCGACGGATTGTCAACAGCGGACATCCAGGCCGCCCGCCGAGGGCATGATTCTTTGTTTCTTGTGTCATGCTTTATTTTTATTATGATTTATTTATGGACAGCCAACAGACACTAACTTATTCTAAATATGTATATACAATATCAATATCTAACAATAACGTCCACTTATGGGCTTTATCTATATATATTATGTAGGTATTTCTTAATTACTATCTAAAAATATTTAAAATATATTTATATATGTATATATATATGTATATATAGCAGAGGCTCAACCCTCGGCCTTCTTGACAGTAAAAAAATGTGTCGGTGTTATAATTGAGATGTTTAAATAAAGGAAACCGCATATTAAAAAAAAATATATATCTGTACCAGGTAGGTAAAAAGCCTCATTTTATAAGTGTCGAAATAAAATAAGTTGGAGAAATACAGCAAACTTTAGCTAAAAATCACTAGGATGATTTTGAAGGTCTTGGGCTCTCAGGTACAGAAGATGTCTATTTCGGCTTAAACATCAAAATAGAAAATGAATTCTGAATTCTAAAAGCTATATATTAACTCCCATACTGTATATATTCTGAGATTTTATTACTAACAAAACATTTTGGAGTAAATTTGTTGATGACGCGCGTCGGCGTCGCGTCGTTGACAAATAATTCCAAGTCGGGAATTGGGAACAATGATTATGAAAGGTTATTGTAATTTTGGTCAGAAATAGTAGCTGGATAGGTTCTGTGAAAACATATTATGAATTCAACACATGAGTGACGAAATGAAAATAAACTGATTTTATTTTCGACTTGGCCAAGATACCAACCATACAAAATAAAAAAGAAATTTGTTGAAAACACAAAGGACATGCTTGGCCTAATTCTTAATTTGGCAGTTTGGCTTCGTTTGGCTTTATATTATGCTTAGATTGCCTCGCGATAAATTAGTCGAATCGAGAATTTATCTCGAATGTATTTTTTCGCTAGAATAAAATTTTCCAACCGACCGACGCGACGCGCGACGACAATAATATTTGAATAAAACGCTGACAACGTGGCCAAACAATAGAGTGACGAAATGAAACAGTTAAACAGATTTTATTGTGAAATGTTTGACACATTATTTCTAAAGCGACTTTATTGGATTGGCTTTTGTTGGCACATAAATATCTGTAAGTGTGTGGTCTTTGTTTGGAATATAATTTTTTAAAGCACCATTAACAGTTTTACATTGGAGACGAAGCTGCGTTCTCGAAAACTGAGTAAACGGAGGTACCTAGTGCTATTTATACTGGATTATAAGTAAGTTAGATGACTAAAAAATTAGCCAACGAAGATTTAAAATTTTTATACCTGTTATTATAATAATACCAGCAACGTAGAGTACAGCGCTGCGATTCTACTAAGGTTTAAGACACTTCTGCGCATACGAATTCAGTACAAAATCGTATGCGCAGTAGTTAACAGAATCGAGGCCCAGATAGTCAGTCAGCTTGCGTATATAAAAAATATTTACGCTTTACATTTAGAAATTACGTAAGTACCAAAATGTATGCTCTGAAATGTAATCGAGGGGGAAAAACAATGAAAAAGAATTTTTCATAAATTACACTAAAAAATACATTAAAATGTAGGAATTACAAACGAGACAAAGAAAATACACAAAAACATGATAGATAATATAGGTTTGGTATGTTTTCAAAAGTATTCAAAGGATTAAATCACACTAATAATTTAATCACGCTAATAATTTAATCACACTAATAATTTAATCAAAGTTACGAAATGCAAACGTAATTCGGTAAGTGCTTTAAAATGTTAATTTACTTGTAGTAAAACAAATAAAAATACATACTTCTTCCACTCGATCGTGCACTTGAAGGGTCCATGGAAACATCATTTAATTCTGGTATTTCTGACTTGTCATCTGGTAAACCTGAAAACAGACAAAAATGTTACGTAAATATTAAAAAAGTTGAATATTGTTCAGAATTTATATTGGATACTGGATTATTGTTTAGTAGATATTTATTATTCAAAAACGAGACCAGCGAGTGCAGAAAAATGTACCATATATGTAATATTGTAAAATGTAGACGTAATAGAACGGTTCTTTATTTTTAACGGATATAGAATTTATATTATGTTAACTAATGACTACCAAAAAAACTCTGTAATCCTCTACCAAAAACTTACCAACTATTCTAATTTAATTCTGGTAAAGCAAGTAATTGTCTCATACGAATTAACAACCTACTCATTTCGAAGCTTCGAGCAGAATAAAATAATTAATTAAATTGTTTATTTAAAAAATATATATATTAAAGTGCCTATGTATATCTAGCGTAACTACTTCTGTTTTTACAATTTTCAAGGTTTAATCTATCATTATTTGCCACATTATCAGGCCAGGGGGGTTTATTTGTAGAAAAGAATTAATTCATCTTATATTTTTAATAATTTAGATTTCCGAACATTATTTTTTACTTTAGATTTGTAAATCATGTATAATACAGCAATGATTACGTTGTTTGTAGGTATAAGTAGGTCTAATTTATTATATCCAGGTAAATTTGTTTTCTTGTCCAGTTATTTCGAGACGCAATCCATAAATTAGAAAGGGAATCAATTTAACGATTACTTTTATTGCACGTGTCAAAGGCGAGAGAATGACGAAGTGAAAAAACTTAAATAACCAATGACAGTTTCTCCCATCAGGATGGTGACGTCATCAGCTGACGAGGAAAATAGCACTGACCTTGGGTGAGACAGCGCACATAATTAGCGGACGAATTGGCAGGCTAGAGAAAATCGTTTTTCATCAAATAAACAAATAATGACAAACCACCATGGAAGGAAAACATTTAATACGAATCCACACAAGTACGAATTAGTGACCTATTAGGTACACTATTATGCTAGTTCTAAACGGTAGTGAAGAAGATTGAAGATGGCGTGCTACCCGTACTTTGGTCAACTTTCAGAGTATCGCGAGTATCTTCACGAGAGTGTAAAGCTTACATTAATTCGGTTGACGGAAGTCCTCGCAAAAATGTAGATAATTTTCCTAAGGTTAGTGATAGGCGTTCAACACTAGAAATAAACCAAATCTAGACCTCCCCAAAATTAAGACTGGTAACTCATCCTGGGGGACCGTATAAGCTTTTATAATAAAATTCCCTGATATATTTTGACTTTGACGGGGAAAAAATTAAAAATGCAAATTATGAAAATCTTGTGCATGAAAGCGTGTTATAAAATTTATGACTATTTAAATAACACGGATGCTTAGTGTTGTTAATCCAACACAATACATAAATTATTATATTTTATATTTTGAATTAACTATGTAGGTACTACATATTATATGTAATTACCACGGATGATTGAATATAATATGCAAGGATAAGGCATAAGCATATTATGGTGCGTGTGACAACTTTCACGAGAAGCTGTTAGATTTCAACCAATCAAATTATTCGTTTTTCAAGTGCCACCAATATAGAACGCGTCGTCTTTGCTGTCGTTGTCGTTAAGGGCTCTTGAGAATCATTAAGTTTTTTTGTTGTTCATACAGATAAAAAAAAATTACAGATGTACTTTAATTTTTCATTTTATCTCGATAGGTTCATGCGGCGACTCGGTATGGTGTTATTGAGTGCTTTTTTTCACGCAAAACGTTTTTTTATGAAAAATATTTGATAAAACATCACACTCATTTTTCTCCATACTAAATTTTCGCATTCCGACAACAATTTTTCCTGGTCGAAAAAAACTATGCGGAGCCCTGTTCTTTGCAATAAATCTAAAAAAGACAAAATTTACAGTTCAATGACACCTTAAAACCGCGTCTAGATGGAAAAATAAGGAAATAATAATGTTTTCAAAAGTGGTATAGAAAATGTATGGCCTACCCAAAACGTTCAAAGTAAATTAGGACCCGTTGATTTTTTAGGAACAGTCCCTGCCTAAATTTGTATGAAAAAATGTATGTGTTTGCCCATATACGGTTAGTTATATTTTTGTTTTGGGTTTATTATGTTTTTAGGTTTTGTAGGTATGGTGTTGTAGAATTGTAGATTATTTAGAAGTAATTAAATCGCGTTCATAGATAGCGAAGTACCTATGATAATAAAAGTAGTTATTATCTAAATCTACATCACACGCTGATCTGCATCAAAGATAGGGTCGATATTTCTGTAATACCAGCCCTGCAGTTAACGGCCTTTTAGTATTAGGACGGCAGCGATTGCCTCCAAGAAAAGTTTTGGTGTAAATCTGTAATTTTTGGAAATGAATTTTTAGTGTTGGGAACTCGTCAAATCTAAATACACATAAAAGAAAAATAAGTTTTATCCACCCTAACATTATGTGGGAGTGGATAAAATAAATTTTAATTTTTATAATGAGATTCTGACGAATTTCCAAATGTTTATAATTCATTGACAAACATTAGAGATTTATTATACATGTATGTAAACTAAAGCGCTCTTGTAGGGGACAAAAAACTGTACAGTTTTTGTGCAGTTTGCAAACTGTCCCGTATTAAGCGAAATCTGTATGAATGGTCAGCTCGACATTTAGCTGACCTAATTGTGTATAGATATATAGTGTGCAAAAATACGATAATAACTTACGATCGCGCTAAAAAAATATACATATTTAGCGTGTCTTTTTACAGACTGTACAGTTTTCTGAACAAGAAACTGTGCAGTTTTCTGTCCCATATAAAGTACCTACGTATAACAATACTTTACTTGGGGACCCTCTATAATACTACTTTTTTATAGCGTAAAAAAGCTAAGTTATATTTTTCTCAGGGTTTAGTTCGGGCCCTGATAGAGCAAGCAAGAAAAAATATCACCGTTTAAAATTGCAATAGTAAACGAGGCCAAACGAATTGTTACAAAACTCAAGTCTTATGCTAAGATGGAACGGAAGGCCAAACCAAAAAGCCTCTGTCATTCCACTTGCAGTGTGTAGATGTATGCGTTCACCAATACATGATACATGCTTTTATGTGGCGGATTTCAGTAAAACACAATTCATAGTAAAAATTAATAATCTGCAAGAACGAAAATTCGTAAGTGTGACAAAATGTATCTTCTATTGATAAAACCTCGTTTTTTCAAAGTCAAATTGTAATAACAATGTTATGTATAATTTAATTTTAATATTAATGTTTCATGTGTGATACCTTGGACTGGTATGAAGCGTAAGACTGACCATTCTAACTTTAAATTACCATTCTATTT
The DNA here is from genome assembly GCA_022494985.1 of Micrasema minimum. Lineage (NCBI taxonomy): Eukaryota > Metazoa > Arthropoda > Insecta > Trichoptera > Brachycentridae > Micrasema > Micrasema minimum. Next base: position 63,514 of record JAGVSP010000161.1, on the reverse strand, counting down.
TTAAGATACACTGCACTTGGTGTACCAACGCAGTGCCCTATGCACTATGCACAGTTGGTTTTATTGTATATACTTACATGTTTTTTGTTGTTTTTTTATTGTATTTGCATGCAAGTTTATTTAGGTTACTAATGAATTAGTAATGGAAAAGTTCCATTTCAGCATATGGCACGGTTCACACCTTTGTATTCTATTTCACGGTAAAATATCTTTGTAATATGAAAACACAAAATAAAATTATGGGAATGTAAATAATTTTATTTATTATTGGTCACGAAATCACGAAATTCGCTTGGGGTTCCAGAGATGAGTCTCGGTGGCTGAGGCTGTCGCGATTTTTCGTTCAGAATCGACTGGCGCAACACGACCCACTGACCCACTTGCACACTGGCAGTGGCATCATTGCCTGCAACCGCGGGCCGGGGTCGCCAGTCACCACACTCTGGCTGGGAAGTTCTTCACCTCATACGATCTGCTGCTCTCCTGGTAACGAGACCAAAAAATATATTATTTACTCCTAAATTATGAACCAAAAACGTAATGCGATAGACGTTTAGTGAGAAAATTCTAATAAGAAGTCTTTCCAGTTCAATTGTCAATCCACAACAAAAAAAAAAAAAAAAAATGCAAAAAAAATATATAAAGAAGGGAAAATAGTAATAAGTCCAAATCCTGTCATAACGGACTTACGTCAGTAAATTTAATAAACTTTAGCCTTATTGACTTGTCCGCCTCGTAGCGTAGTGGTAGCGCATTAAGCTACCGTGCATGAGGTCGCGGGTTCGATTCCCGTAGTTAAGAAAAATAACACAAGCAGTGACGAACTTAGCTAAGTTTCGCAAATAAAAGTTAAATTGCAAATACGTAACATAGAAACGTAGTACAATGCCAAATGCCAAGTTTTGAAATAAGATACCAAGGTTGAGGGTGGGGAGTAATCTCGTCAAAATTGTTAAGTACCTTAAAAAAAACAAACATCGTTTGTATTAATTACACGTGAACAAGAATGTTTGCAGACAAGTTGATTGGGAATGGGTCAGGGTATTCCAGTTACTAGTATGGTATGATTATGATTCAGTCATCAGTAATATATGCTTTTTTCTCGACACATAAAATAAACATACCTAATACAAGTTGTGTATATCTAACGATTCACTTAATAGATCTACTATTTAAATCAAAATTTAGTAATTATCAATAGCTCTTTAATGCTACTTATTTACCACTGACCCCCTTTAAATATTTCAATTTAATTAATCGTTAATCGTTAATATTTGAATAAAAATTTCGCGTATAATTAAAATTTAAAAGAGTCCTGTATTGACTGTTGATATCCAAAAGACATCATACTGTACCGAATACAGGTAACGCGTGACGAAATCCGTTTATTACAAAATGGTAATAAAATCACCGAATAGGTGCAAAGCGATTCCATATTCCAAGAAGAAAAAGGAGGTCTTACGCAACCACGCGACCTCCATTGCTTTGAGATTCTCAAGTTGCATAAAACTCGTAATGGAAGAAAGCGATCAAGAACAGTGCGGACTAGCGGCAGACGGGTGAGGATAGATGCTGAAGAAAGGGGGGCAAACGAAGGCGAAAGTTATTGCGAAGCTGGTCGCAAGACCCGACCACAGTCACTACATGCTAGTCAGCATGCTGTCTTGAACGAACGAATTGGAAGAGTATTAATGAAACCTATATGACCGGATGTGGAATGCACTACCCTCCCAACAGAGACGGAAAAATAATAATAATAATAATATCCATTTTATTCGCATCATCTTTAATACAGTAAAAACAAGATTATGTTAAAACATTTAAATTAAATAAAATAATCATATAAAAATGTGATAATGTGGAAAACAAAAACAAAAAGGACTCAAGATGGTCTAAAATTTAAAATCTTCAACCAATGCTTCAACAGTGGACCGTCCGCGTACAGCAGCGCGGCTTGAACCATCCCACTCCTGCACCCAAACAGCCGACTCCTGAAGTTGACCACTTTAAAGCGCACCGTGGCTTCAAAGGAGTTTATTCCTGAGATAGCAAACATACCGGAAGCACTGCAGAACCTTGGTAAGCGGTTCAGTATTCTATAGGCGTTATTATACTGCACTCTTATTGCACTCCAGCTATAAACTGTTTCTATTTGAATAAGAATTGAGTTTTATTACTCATAAGAAAAGTATTTTATAATATGTACTTCTATTATGTTTTGCACAGTTTACGCCCGCGTTTTGCAACCGGGTACCCTCCACGGCGGACCCTTTAGTCCACCTGGTGGCATAGTGGTAGCGCATTTGGCAACCGAGCATGAGGTCGCGGGTTCGATTGCCGTAAAGGGTTAACATGAGATATTTATTTACATGTGATTTTCATATTAATATTTAATGTGTGATACCTTGGACTGGCATAGCGGAAGACTGATCATCTTACCTTCACGTAATAAAATGATCAAGATACACGGCATTTTCCGTACCGATGCAGCGTCCTGTGCACCATTGGTTGCGGATAAGGGGAAAGTAGTAGTAAAACTTACTTCACGTCAACAGGGACATTGGAGCAGAAAAAAATTGACATTTTTGCCTTTTGTGCCCTAAGTAGTTCGCGGTGCAGTGCTAACCTGCTAAGTCGCTACAATGTATATGTGTTGGCTTTCGTTTGGCCAGCTAAATCAGCCATGGTACCTATAAAGAACTCTAGTGGTTCACGCAAATACATACACATACTTACCTACACTATTTTTATGTCTTTCGTAATCTTTGAAGAGTATTAGTAATTTTTATTTATTTATTTTACATCAATGTCCGTAGGGCTTTATCATGCATTTAAAATACATCATAATTATTAATTTATAGGTATATGAAAAAGGAACATAATATCGCATAAAAATTTAACCTACAAGATTTTACGACAAATCCTCTTATACACATTAAACAACCAACCTACAGTTCATTTTCGATGGATTTAAAAAAATTACATTTTCAAATAAAAGGGTTAAATAATGAGTCTAAGAAAAGTATTTTATACGTAATGGAGAGTGGGGCAAGATAGGGCCTTTAAGGTAAGCCAAAAAGAAAACACATTTCTTTTTATAAATCTTTAAAAAAAAGTTTATTGACACAGACAACTTAATAAAAAAAAATTAAAAAATGAAAAGTCGTAAATATTTTGCCCCACTGGTGCGGTAAGATGGGTTACTGCCTTCGCAACGCAGACAAACAAGACATTTAAACAAAGTTTTTATTCTGCGCTTGTAATTACATAGGTAAAAATAACCTAAAATAAAATTTAAATGGACGTGTCTTGACAAAACACTGCATCTATAATACTTGCAGTGTTCTGTCGTAACGGCTCCCATACTAATATAGTCTGTGGACCGGAGCGCGATTTTACCTTAATTGTGGTGTGTATCCCTTATCCGCACCCAATGGTGCATAGGGCACTGCATTGGTACGCCAAGTGCAGTGTATCTTGATTATTTTATTACATGAAGGTAAGATGATCAGTCTTACGCTTCAGTACCATTCCAAGGTATCACACATGAAATATTAATATGAAAATCTCCTGTAAATAAATATTACCTTAATTACAATAGTTTTACTTAACTTGCATAACAACCATCAGCCGGTCCAAATCCGGTCCGGTGTTCACCCTTTAATGTAAAACATGCAGATAAATTCGTAAAAATAACATGAAATTTGCGAAAAACACGTTTAGTATCTCTGCACATCGGAGCGTGCACACATGAAGGGTCTGAGGAGATCATGAAATGGCGTCACGTGCTCGTCATCTTGCCTCGTTAGCCCGTCTTGCCACACTCCCCTACATTTAAAATACTTTTAATGTTTGTGATGTTCATATCCGTAAATGGGTCCTGGCATGAAGTCGTAATAATGTTTTATTTTAATATATTTGTAAATAATATTCCGTAGCAGACTTCATGCCTACAGCCCGCCAGGACAGAAGTTGTGTCTTGTGTCATCATGTAACCATTAACCATACCCAAAGTACAGAGTCCGGCGGCGGCGGCGGCGGCGGCGTTAACAGTGCGTTATGCCTCCACGTTTGGCACCAAACGAAAGCGAAAGAAGCCAACCAGCCCATATCGCATAGCGGGGAGATCAGCGGAAAACATTACCGATATCGAAAGTGGTTTCTGCCAACACATTATTATCATAATCTCTCCGCAAAGTGGCACAGACGAAAGTAAGAGTGGGTATTATTACTTACTGCACGTTGACTTGAAGAAAGAGGGTTATTGTGTTATTGAAAATGAAAACTGCTACCTTGCGTCTGAACGCATTTGTATAACTCGGCACTTGGCGAAACTGAAAGTATGAATTAATTTACTAGCACATGTTTCCTTTTCAGAGAGTAACTTTTACTTCAAATGAAAGTTATTAATCTTATTGAGATCAGTTGTATTTTATTTACTTATTTTTAAGGTTACCAACAAAAACTGGTGAATCTATATCATTTTTAGAGTCGAATGTGTAATATGACTTTTGAATCTGAGCTTTAATTTTTTTTGTCTTCTCGTAAAAGCTTTCATAAGTACCTACCGTAGATTGTTAAAAAGCACAAATTCTTCTTAAAATTCTGTTTTTGCCTTTGTTTTATTTATGGATAGATTAATTTGGCTAAAATAATTGTATTTGAAAACAATTTTTAAGAATTTCTCGAAAAAAGAACAACTTCTTACTCAATTTTATCGGTAACTATGGGTCAAATCAAAAAGATTATTCTACAAAATCATATCCAAATATGACGTAGATTCACTGGTTTCCCGCTCGTACATCATGTTTCGTTACACGATGTATACGCGTGTGTAGAAATTATAAGTTAGACAAAGATATAGGTATATTTTATTGGGTTACGTTTGTACTAAAGTGATGATTTTAAGCAATCAACTTATATAACTGCTTGTCACGATAGAAAACATTGAAAAAGCTACTCCCATACAAAGCGTTATCCCTCAACTAGATGTTACTAAATAGATACAAGAAAAAAAAAATCATATATGTCGTTATATTCAACAAAAAATACAAATGAATACTATCGAATTTAAACATTTTTATTTTTCGAGTAGTTGCTTTTTGCAGAATCTCTGTCCTGGTAAACCATCGTCGACAATCTTTCGTATGGAGCTGAGGTATGCGGAATAAAGATAGGAAGAAGTGAGAGCGCTCTTGGAGGCGTGTAGTAAGTGATGTCTACGAGGGGGGGTCAAAAAGTTCGCGGAATGGCGGGGTTGGCGAGGGTGAGTTTACTCATCCAGCGCGCAGCGGTGCGATTCTCTAAGGTTTTAGACACTTCTGCGCATACGAATTCAGTACAAAATCGTATGTGCAGTAGTTTAAAAACACTTACAGAATCGAAGCGCAGGTAGGCGCTAATTGAGTGACTCATTGTTAGTATATATCCCAAGTTTCAGCCTAATCGGGTCATTATTATTTTTATTTTTATGTAAGCCACTATGGAGAAAATTGAATATCGCGCCGTCATTAAGTTTCTCACCAAACAAGGAAAGACACCTCAAACCATTTTTCAACAGATGTTAGCTGTTTATGGGGACTCCGCTCCTGGGAAAACCATGATTTTTTAAACGGCACGCCCTTTTCAAACAAGGGAGGGACTCCATTGAAGACGACCCCCGACCTGGACGGCCGATTGAGGCTACCACGCCAGAAATAATCGAAAAAGTTGAAAAACTTGTATTGGAAGATGCCCGGCTTAAGAAAAAACAGCTTGCAGCATTAGTTGGAGTATCAGAAACAACCATTTTAAACATCCTACATCAACACCATGGCATGACTAAAGTCTGTGCAAGATGGGTTCCGAGAATGCTTTCTGCCCATCAAAAACGCGAGCGCGTCGAAAGTTGTTGCGAGTTTTTGGACCGCTGTGGAGAGCAAAGGGAGAAAGTTATGGCCCAAATTGTAACTGGCGATGAAATTTGGGTTCACCATTATGAACCGGAGTCAAAGCAAGAGTCGATGCAGTGGCATAAAAAAGGCACACCCCCTCCTAAGAAGTATAAGGTGTCTCAATCGGCCGGAAATATCATGGCGACGATCTTTTGGGATACAAAAGGTATCCTTTTGATTGATTATAAGGAACGTGGTGTTTCCATATACAACGCATCTTTATTAGAACAATTAAAAGAAGCTATTAAAGAAAAAAGGCGAGGAAAGCTTACAAAAGGCGTGCTCCTTTTGCACGACAATGCACCCGTGCACACAAGCCATGTTGCAAAGTCTGCCATTCACCGGTGTGGTTTTGAACAACTGCGCCACCCACCCTACAGCCCAGACCTGACCCCAAGCGACTATCATTTGTTTCCAAAAATGAAGAAAGAACAGCGTGGAAAAAAAATTGGCGACGACGATGAAGTAAAGTCGGCAATTTCTGCCTATTTTGACGCCCAAGACAAATCTTTTTTTTTCGAAGGTATTAATAAGTTATTTGACAGATCTAATCAATGTATTAGGGTTAAGGGAGAATACATTGAAAAGGAAAAATAGTTTAATGTTTCATTTCATTATCCTTCCCTGTCATTCCGCGAACTTTTTGACCTCCCCTCGCACATACATACTCCACATGAAGCGAACTTGGTGAAAGAAGAAGAGTTACTTTTTAAATTATGAACCATCGACCATTTTATTGAAACAATTTCACTAAATACTTTAATGAACAATGAACTTTGCCTACTACAGTCGACTCTCCTAAATTTTGTTCAGAAGAAGAAGAAGATGACGTTATTCACATAATATCTTATTTACAGGAGTTATTAGTTTGGCCCTATTAAATAATCGAGTCCACAATTTAGGTACAAGGCGACCTAATTTAACGACTTTGAAATTTAAAATTTAATAGGTGAAATGCTGACCTATTCAAATGAGTTGCAAGCGACTGCAGCGGGGTATGGTATTACTTCATTAAACTACGCTTATAGCAAGATTATAAAGAATTATGCAGGAGGTTTATCCACATTGGACTAGTGAAAAGTTGTGAAACGTGTAATTTAGGTGGGCGGATTTTGTTTATTTGGTTCTTTGTTTGCAAGTAGCAAACGATATGCGGTAGGTGCATTAAATCTTCATAAGACATTATAACAGTTTGACAGGTCAGGGTATTGTTGAGGTGGAGAAACCAAAAACAATTTTATAATATTTTTATCGTGCTCGACATTAAAAGTGTCCTCATAAACCTGAACATAATCAATTTAAACCAAGTTTTGATCTAGTGGTAGATTCGGGGATCCGGATTAGAATCTCTAGGTTCAAATCTCACTACAGCACCACTTTTTTCCTACTTTCTTCTTTTATTTTTTTAAATTATTTTCAAACATTTGAAAGCAGCCCCGAAATGGAGTATTTGAGTATATCAAACGTTTCTTTTTTATTTAAAAAAAATATTGTTCCAGGTTATGTAAAAAAATATATTAGATGGGGTTGAAGGATTCGAGATGCCTGTACTGAGCTGAGCGGCTGATTTTTAAATGAAAACTCGTGCGTGTTGTCCTTCTCGTTTATTGTAATTAAAATCCACAAAATCCATGTTGGTAAATGTGATACGGACCAGGAGAACGGTGACGGCGAGACGCGCGAATATTAGCGAAGACGCGGTATGTCGATTACATGATGGCGAACTGTCGATTGTCGTCTGACGACTGGCTGACGATTGGCGATAAGGGCACAGCGTGTTTCCCTTGTATAATCAGCTACGCCTGTGGACGAAGGTCCAGGAGGAAGTGTGGTGTCTCCTGGTGACATCATGGTTCTGGAGCCTGGCCTATAGGGGTTTGCTTGGGATAAAAGTGACCAAACAATTGGAACACTGTTTCGAAGGCGGCAGCACAAAGGACCCCACAGGTACTTCATTCATTCACAATTCATCAGTACGTACAAGGAACTTGTAATCCGCTTAGAAATTGCTGGACCAACTTTTAACAACTATCTAACCATCACGGCATTTCTCTGTAGGGGTAGGCAGAAAAGATAGAACGCAATACCACTCTGTCCTGACAAACTCCTTTGCTTCCTCTACATGCATACATCTTCCCATGCACACGCGCCGATTATTCCGACTTTGTACATGTCCACTTTCAAGTACTTGTCATACTTGATCATGCCATGTCTTTATCGGTCTTCCTCAGCTTCTTTTTTTTTTAATTAACAAATTCCACTCGTATACGAGTGATTTTGGTTCCTCGGCTTCTAGATCCAGGCATTTTAACTTCTTTTAGCCGTTCTTTCATCACTCATTCGCTCCACATGACCAAACCATCGTAAAAGCCTTTTCTCAATGTTGTCGATAATGCTTATCTCAGCCTTGCACTCAGCTCTTATTTCGACATTAAATTTGTACACCTATCATACATAGTCTTTACCACACATTCACCTGAGAGATCGCATTTCAACAGCATTCAGTCTACCTTCATCCTTCTTTTTCCAACACCACGCTTCACTGCCATACATAAGGGTTGGTACCAGAACTCCGTTATGTACTGCAATTTTGCTTCTTTCGATAAGCTCTTAATTGCCACTATCGTTTTTAAGTTAAGTTATCTGGAATTCCAGTTTGTACTTGATCAAAACCAAATGCCTACTTTTTGACCGTGTTGGTGATCTCGTATGTGTGTGAATGCTAGCATTCCACTAAAGCTCAAAACGCTCGATGGCTGATTTGGAAAAAAATGAAGAAGAATAGAAGGCATTTAAGGTGGTTTGATTTTGCAATTCACAACCAATGTCGAAGTTCGGAAATGGACGCAGCAACCTTCAATACTGGGATCGTGAAGGTGCGTCGGTAGACCTGGCTTGGGCATGTACTCCATGCTTCGGGAGAACGTTAACCCGAGGTGCCTCTTTGATTGCAGGATCCCGCCGTTCTGGTAAACTGTTGATGGCAATCGTTCGGATGTACTCGGAGGATCTGAGGGATGAAGGACTGACGTGGGAGTGTGTGAAAGTGTTTGCCGGCGACACAATTACCTGGAGGGATCTAACGGTGTCCCATAGAAGCGAACATACTCACATAGGGCGAACGTGGCGAAAGAAATATAAGAGTAATATCGAAAACATAATATAATCTTTATAAAGTTTGTAATAAAAAACAAATGCGCGTATATACGATTTATTGGATAGTAGCAACAATACCTTGTAAAAATATACTGGGAGAATCGCAAGTAGGTAATATCGTGAGAATGAGGCCAAGATAAAAAAAGTGGAACAAATATTATTTGTTTACAACTTACTGATTAATCAGAGATAATCATTGTAAAATTATCACGTTAGAATAATTTGACGACCTTTTGTAAATGGTCGTCAAATTATTCTCTAGGCTCACTGCACTGTAAGGTAACCAGCTAGAGCTTGCAAAATCTCACCAAATAATTAATATCTCCGTTAATAATTAATCAATATTTAACACTGGTATTTTTGGTAATCTTCCATCAAACCTTTTTACATCAAATTAAAAATATTTTGTATTGATAAGTGTTGTAGATAATTTATATTTCTAATAGATAAATTTCTACCTACAGGTGTCAAGAAAAAACCGAAATTTCTTACGAAGCGCGACAAACATACGAGACAGAATTTAATTACCTCACAGACAAAATTCAGAGTATTTTAATTTAAAAAAATTGCGGGACAAAATAAAGTTCAAGCTCAAATATAGGTACCAGAGAAGGGAATTTTTTTTACTAATATTAAATCATTTTTATTGTATTGTTGGATTTACTATAAATATTCTATTTTTAATCATATTTATTCAACTTCTTATTAAGTTGTTAGGGAAAACCATAATATATGTTTGTTATATTGACGTAATTTTGTAAGAAAACGGCGGCATATAAATCATTCAAAATAATAATGACAAAAACGAATGTAATTTAGCTTTTTTGAGATTAAAATGCTGTAAATAAAAACCATAAAATTATTATTTTTTAAATTGTGTCTGTAAATTATTTAAACAAGGTAGTATGCAATAGGCCAAATTTGAGAAGTTATGACATCACAGAATACCCAGGGTTTAGAAAATAATATTTTAAAAAGTGACAGTATTAGGTATATTTTATAGCTATTTCTTTATTTCTATTTTAATATTTTTAAAATCATTTAGGTAGGTATGCAAACTTCATATTGACAAAAAAGTGTTTTTGAGAGTGTGTCAAAAAAGATACTATTATTTTATAATCATTTTTTATCAAATTAACATAACACGAAGTGTACCTACGTTTGATATCCTGAGCGACGCGCCGCCGCTGCCGCTGCCGCCGCCGCCGCCACGCGCCAGCTTAATAAATAATTACTGTCGCGGTAAGGCAATTGACATTCCTGAATGAGATTTTAGTAGTTCATCGAGCGATTCTAACTGTGATGGGCGTTTCTTTATACATTTTGTAGAACAGACAACTATGCTTTTAATAATTTTTTTATGCGTTTTCTAGCTTTACAAAAATTGAAATGCGTTTTTATGACAGGCAGAGATATCAAGTACACACTAATAATAAAAAAAATTCAATATTATAAATTCTAGAAATAAGCAATATTCTGACGGTAACCCAAGGTTTCATCACCGGTAAGCGCGGATTTTTTTTAGTTCAGCAATTTAAGAGATTTCAAATCTGATCTTTTTTATTTTGATCGCCTGTATTATAATATTTTCTGTAGATAATTGGATAGAAGAGGGGATGATTAATGAACGCGCCTTTTGCCTTTTCAAATTTTGCATTTGTCCTATAAATTGTTAGAATTGTAAAAAAAAATTTGGTTTACATTTAGCAATTATTATACTTCTATTTAATGTAAAATGTATATTACGTACATCAAAATATTGCACATCAGTATCATATTTTAACAAAACATCACAAAAAAGGTTCCAAAGTTATTATAAATTGGGTACAGGCATATTTAAATTACTAACTAACTAACCATCACGCCATTTCCCCGGAGGGGTAGGCAGAGAGGATAGAACGCCACACCACTCTGTCCTGGCATACTTCTCTTGCTTCCTCCACATTCATACATCTTCTCATGCACGCACGTCGATTATTCTGACTTCTTAGATGCCCACTTACATTACTGTATGTAATTATACGTAATATCAGTAGTGAAAAGAGACACATTCAGAAAAAAATGGCTGAATAAATAAATAAAAGATTAGAGTCGCGATACCGGGCCAAGTTTATCTGCAAAAGTTTAGAATATAATCTACTGATAAAGATATCGAACTCCAGTACTAGATTCAACAGTTTCTTGTTAAACTGTAAAAATAATGTAAAATACTAGCGGTAGTTAGCGGGCATCGTCATGTTTATTACTATCTAAGTGTGCCATCAGCGATAACGTAATGTAGAAAATTGAAATAAAAAAATAATATATATTAAACATGAACGTTAACTTAGGGATTAGTTCTTGCATGCAAAAATAAAAGTAAAAAACACATTTTTTGCACAGTTAATCAATAATATAAACTGAAATAAAATCACATTTGTGCGATTTTCCAAATGTTGGTCAGTCTTATACTTCAATCCTTGTCCAAGGTATCACAGGTGACTGTCGTTTATTTCACTGTTGTTTACAATAAATAAATAGTCTAACACATTAAATATATTTATAGGAGAAATAGCTTTGAAATAAATATTTCATGTTGACCCCATCAGGAATTGTACCAGCGATCTCATACACGGTAGCCCATCGCTACATCACGAGGCGAACAATAAAAACAGTAGAAATTCTTCATTTCACAAAGCAACAGTTGTGAAACCTTTATTATAGTAGCTAACTTGCTCCATAGCTTGGTCCAACTCCATTCATTAACGTTCATTCCCATAAAAGGGAGTAGTTATGCTAACACTAACATAGATTTAGTGGGGTAGTCCCCGTCTGGTCGCCCTCGCTTGCCTGAGTCCCTCGGGGCTGCGTTTCTGGGGACTGGCGTGGGTGTTCCTTGGTGGAGTCCTTCTTTCTCATTTCTTATGGGTATTTTGCGTATGACTGTGACTTGTTTTGGTTAGGATGTGGAATATGGATAGGGTGCGGTAGGGGACGCATGAAATATGTCCGCCTAACGGTAACGACTAAAAAAGGGGTAGAATTATTAATAACCCTTATTACTGTAAATTTGGGCCAGCTCCTTGAGCAGGTTGGGGTGAATGTGTTAATGACAATCTTAGAGCCGAGAAAGTGATAGGGGCAATGAAAGCATTTGGTTGCGTATTTAACCTTCTTTTCTTCCGCTTTTTCCAGTTAAAACTGAATCTATTAAATTTCGCGGATCTGCTTTAAAAAATCGGTAGAGTTGTGCTGGTCTGAAAAAAGACTCAATAGTCTTTAAAACAGTCTAGGGATAGGGTGGGGCTTTAACTGGTCCAACTCCATACCCATTTCAATCTTTAGGTAGAAAGGACGAATTTTCGTACCTTTCTTATCCCCCGTTTTTCATGGAGCCGAGAAAACTGTATTTACTATGGATTTCTAACTCCATACTAAAGGCACGATGAATAAAGACGAAAGAGAAGAAGGAACTCTCTCAAGCGATTGCAAGTGGAACCGCTTAAAATCGAGCGGTTTTAATTGCAGTCTGGGCAATGGCTTATCCAAATATTGATATATCTATTTGTTTTATTGGGCGAAACAGTTGTTACGAAATAAAATATCTCAATAGAACAAAATAAATGCCAACTCAATCAGAAAATCTATAAACTTAATTCCATGTCTGTAATGTGATAATTTTTTAATGAAAATTGGTTAAAATAAAATAAAAGAATACAATCATGTTTTAATGCACCAAGAAAATAATTCAATTATATTCATGCGACGTAAAGTAGGTCAAACACACAATAAAAAAATAGCAGCATAAAGCAACAAAAATACATCACTGTTTACTGTTGATAATGTATGCAAGTGATGAAAATATATTCGTAAATATTCATATTAAATATCCACTAAAAATATTATATGTATAAACTAGATAAAAATATATTTTTAATAAATTTTACACAATTTTTTTTTTTTTTTTTTATACTTGGTACATTTCCACTTTTATTTATTTTGACCAGTTAGCGCTTTCACCCTGTAACGGGCATCTTATTAGTTGTATATTAAAAATTTAATCATGGAATTCCACCAAGTAATGTCAATAAAAAATATAAATCAAATATATTTTAATAAATCAACTTTCGTAACATAAATACATTGTAAGGGTGTTCATTCAGTTTTTAGAGATTCGCAATATTTACCCACTTTTAAATTAATTTATTTTCTAAAAAAATTTTTTTTTCAAATTCAATTCAGAATTATAAAAGTTTTTAAGGCATCGAAAATTGGGAAAAGGAAAATATTAATGTGATAATATTCGTCCTTATAAATCGATATTTCGCTTTTCAATGACAACTTCAAATTTGAAGCAAAACACATTTTTCAGGTAGGTAACTATCCGCCTTGTAGTGGTAGCGCGTTTGGCTACTGTGCATGAGGTCACGGGTTCGATTTCCCCAGGGTGTCAACATGAAATATTTATCTACATGTGGTTTCATATTCATATTTCAAGTGTGATACCTTAGACTGGCAGTGAAGCGAAAGACTGATATCTTGCCTTCATGTAATAAAAATGATCAAGATACACTGCACTTGGTGTTCCAAAGCACCGTAAGGTGTAGATAAGGGAAGGAAGTAATAGTATAGTGGGTAGGATGTCCCTTCTACGACCAAAAAAATTTTATTTTTTATTTTTAAATCGCATACCCTCTATATTTTTTACAATTACTATGGCCTATTCAGATACGAAATTTTTATATGTGTACAAAGATTTTAACTCGTGCCGACGAGGCCTCAAAGTTTTTCAAAGATTTTCTCAAAGAGGCCTCAAAGTTGAAAAATAAGGGACAACTTAGTAGTGGGTAACTAACAAAGTTATATAATAAACTTGAACAAAACACTAACGCAAATACTATGATACTATCGCCCTCTTGCGTAAATATTAGAAAGTAACAATAAAGTTACCAAGTTGTATGTATAATAGTTATGAACATTAGGTAATTACCTGATAATACAGTTAAGGAAACTGAATAAAAATAATCAATAGTCGTTGGAGTAAATTGCCTATTAGGTAGATATATGTCACGTAAACAGAATATATCGCAAATATCCAGTTCTACGAATTTTTTGAAAGGGCATCTAAAAACCTTTCTTTCACAAATATATCAAGATTATCATATACTATAATCTAAAGCTTCTAGACAATTTTGGAGCGAAGTAGATGGAGAAATTTATTTGTTTCATTTATTTTTTTACGTGGTGCAAATACACCATGGTGCTACCATATACATTAGGGCCGGATCGGTCAAAGTATGGATTTTTTTAAATATTTCAAAATGTCCATACGCGAGAAAGATGTTCTGTTATGTGCTTATCACAAATAAATAATATTATCAAAAAATATTTACATTCTATATGGCCACAAAGCACTTGAACTTTAAAAAATTTCAAGACAGTACAAACACAAACATGAAAACAGTACAAAACCGGGTAATTCGAAAATTTGTGTGTACTTTTCATAGCTTTATTTCTTAAAATATATATATACATTACCAGTACTTTAATTTTATTTTAAAATTATTCTTTGAAATGTTTTTTGATAAAATAAAAGCATTTCTGTATTCAAGATGTGTCTTTTAATTTTGTTTTTCGTAATTTTAAATTTTGCCTAAAATTATTATTTTTTAACTTTGACCCCTTTGTGGCCAAACTAAGAATATAAATATCGGAATGATAATTACACGTATCCGATTGTGTGTTTACAAAACATCTTTCTCGAATATGGCCCATTTCGAAATTCTCTCAATCAAACGAATACGATCCACCCTAATATACATATTGTACATACATGGTGTAAATATATCTAAAAATTGATAATTTCACAGAAGTATTATATAGGATAGATACGTATATTATCATATTTTCGAGCCTCGGCGTTATATTCCGGAACAATAGGATATTTGTAAATTGTTTTAGTTATTTTATTGATTGATTAAACCTTTATTACCGCAGCTATTCGTGGGCTCTTTTATTATTCGTGAAACAAGCCAAATGTCGCAAGCACTTTATAAAAGCCCGCCCTTGTACTCTTGCTATGTAATTCTACATGAAGTTTTGAATAAATAAATCACTTATACAATATTTAGTTAGATATAAAAAATTATTTTTAATTCCAACGTTTTACTTTTTTATCCAAGAATGTAAATAGCTGAACCGTTCAGATTTGTTAGGAAAAAAATTGTTGGTTCATTGTAAATTAAAAAATATATTTTTGATGTTTGACAGTTTAATCCACTTTTTTGGCAACCATTAATCAGTTTCACCGCTTCCGCGGCATCTTCAGACTAATCTGACCTCGAACCAGAAGCTTAAAAAAATTACTTATTACATCATAGTTTAGGACATGGAAATATTTACACAAAACAAAAAATGTTTAAATGTAAAACATAACGATGCTCGATTGCAGAAGAGATAACTCCATCGAACAAAATTTTACAGGAGATCGAAAAAACATGGAATTTTTCTTATTATTTGTAGCACAAAAGCGAAAATATTTTTTAAGTATTTACAATATTTTTGAAATTTGTTTTATTTGTGAGGTCACCACTTTAAAAAGTGGTTAGCTTGTTTGCACATGAAAATATCAATACTTTAACCGGGAGTTAGCTGGTTTTCTCCTTAATATATATTATAATGTAGGTATCTAGTTCAGAGCCAAAAAGTACACATCTTTAAAATTGAAAACGAATAATTGAAATAAATCAAAACATTGTGTCGACATAAAATAAAAATACTATGTAATTTTTGTACAAAAAAAGTCGATAAGAGGTTGTGAATTCAATCAAATTTTCATCACAAAAGGTATTCGCTTACTTTTTTGTAATATTTTTTACACATTATTTATGTATCAAAATCAATCGTGTTTTACAATACGCTCTCAAATTAATAGAAATAACTTACATTCTTTTGAGAAAAAAAAACTTTAATTGTTACGATAATTTGTCGACAGGTATTTCATTAACAAAAATATACGGCCAGACCCAAAATGAACGTAAAACGTAAAAAATACCAAGGATTAAATTTTCTTTTTACCTACCCTAATTACTCAAATAACCATGTTCAACGGAAGCAAGAAAATGCAGTTGCGAACACAATCAAACTGAGTGCATAATCAAATTGCATTTTGAAATAGAATTCTGAAGGACTGCCTGAGTGAGTGACCGATTTAATTCGCAATTTGCAAGGGGTGGTTGAGGTGTGATGAACCTATATGGAAATGTGAAAAACAATAGCCGTGTTGAGAGTCTCGAAGGAAGAATTTCCCGAAGCGTTGTGTAATATTGTTGAAACAGCGTTGTTAATCTGAGGCCTTGGCCCGGTTTGAGGCTTGCTCGGGCACCTGTCGCTCAAACCGTGGGACGCAGAACGCCTAGTGAGAGAACAGTTCAAAAAACTTCAAAAAACAATAAAATAACAAAATTCAACCTCAGCAATAGTACGTTTTTTTCGTCTCTAAATCAACATAAATACTTAATAAGTCGATGAGAAAAAACATTTTTGGATACTGTGAAAATTATTTGATGATTCTCAAATTGTGTAAATATGTTTAGGTATCATATAATTTAAAACAACCTTTCAAATCAGAGGTTTAAGTCAAAGTAGCTTAGAATGTTCTCTTTGTTGGGGTGCTTAATATTCGTTTGTTAACCACATTGCTTAAATAAGGATGAAGGTTTGAGATCATTAGTGTGTAGTATTTTTATTTAATTTATAAAATGACGAAAAATAATGATCCGAATTTAAAAAGCTTTCTATTCAAAGCATCTGAATTTCATACATAATCTCTAAATATATCTTGGTTGAAAAAAATGACATTTTTATTTTAACTTCGACTCACTTTTATCAGGTTGGTTATGCAAGTGGAATGATACGTGTTATTTTACAATATAAAATTACTAAGTTTAAAAGGTTTTTTGAAAAAACTTCCATCCACCCTAGACCTAACAATATTTGTTTATTCCTCCAGCATTATATAAATTTAATAAAAACACTTGTCAAGTGACATACCTACTAGACGACTGCGACTGCACTGATACCAGTTTAAAAATTTCAGGTTTATCTAAATGGTTTTATTTTCCTATAAATAAAGTATTACAATTTAACTTTTGATTTGCGCAAAAATAAATGTTTTACATCCTAATTCATTATCTGATGAAACTGCTACGATTAAATTACGAAACAAGTCGTTTTCCGTTGTTTTATTATTATTTTCTAATTGTTGCCACACTTTATCGTTCATTAATATTCAAAACAAAAGAAAAAAAATCTCAGCACAATAATGGAAATAAAATTATGACGAAAGATCGGATTTGGTAACAGATTATAGGTTTTTATAAGCTTTAAAAAACAGGAGTTATTTTAATTTGCGTTCTATATTAATTTGGAAAATGAGCGTGATAACTATCCTTGACACGAATAGTTGTCGAACCCTAGCGACTGTAAAATGCTTTGTAATAAGTTGACGGATTTCAGCTGATGCATATTACAGTGTATTCCGATTCACAAGGCACAGTTCATCACAAGGGTTTACCTGTGAAAGTTAAACCCCCAGAGACGGCACTACCTGTGTTGGATGACCATCGAAAAATAGGTTACTTGGGTAATTTACCTGCATCTATAATATCTGAACACAGTAATAGAGTTGTGTACGTTGAAAAATAATGACAATGTAATTTGACGTTTCATTAGAATTGCCGTTGGTACATTTTTATTGACTAGGAATATATTTTATAAGAACTCAGAAGTCAGAACTTCATAAATACGTAATATAAAACTGGGGCAATGACAGCAAATACACAATGTTGTGTACAACATGACTCCATTAAACGTTATAAAATGCAATAAATTACTTCAACGTAAAAAAACGATAATATCTTCCCCCATCACAGAAAAATTATTGTATTAACAATAATTTAACGAAAATTTATTGAACCACAGGCCACAGGTATTGTAACGTTCATATTAATTTATTTATGATCCGATTCATCTGAATTCATCACCCTTAAATAATATCTAATATCTACTTTTATCTAACGACTGATTATATTTAGTTGGGCTATTTTAAGCTTTGTGAATTTGGAGATACCGATTTATGCGCAAATAATCTCAAATTTTCATTCATTTCCTCCGTTTTATGGAGTCAAAAACCATTATTTTCTATGAATTTTGAACCCTATACCTAATTCGAGGATAAGTAAGTAACGAGGAAAGGTGCAATTCATACTTTCTCCATCACGATTCAGAGTATTCTGACCCTGTAAAATTCTATTGACTACCGTATACAGGTACACGATTTAATAATTATGAAAGCACTGAGAGTTACAAGGGGATGTTAGCACCAGAAACAATAGTGCGAAGTCCGCCGACGGACTAGATACGGGGAGAGCGCATCCTCTTAAAACCAGTTATAGGTATATAAAACTTTTAGTTTTGTTAAGATCGAATTTCCTGGAGTTGAACCTGAGTTGAAATGGAATCTATAATAGCATTATTATAACTTTGAGAATAAGAACTCCGAACAGAAATTCTATGCTGGGAACATGAACTCATACTTTCTTCTTTCTCTAATCTGTGTTCTCTAGCTTTTGTCATACATAACATTTTCATGATTTAAAAAATATAAAAACAAGAAAAAAGACATCAACAAATTACAGGTTATTCATTAAAAACAGGTAGGTATGTACTGCTTAAAAGAGAATACCGGTAATTCACCTTCATCATCATTCCATATATGCTCCCAATGTTGAGCATATATATGGATCCTACAAACTGCCTTCAAGCTAATCGATCGTTCACCAGTTCCCGTGCTTCTTCCCACGTCAGGTTCGTGTCCCGTAGATCTGACATAAACTTACTGTCTGACATAAACTGAGTTGTCAGCAGTGGACGCCGGGGACACCACGCTGCCGCCGCGCCGCCGCCGCCGCGCCGCCAGTAACATGTGCCTTGTAAAATAGGCAAGCGTTGTTTAGAGGGTAATTACTTATATAAATATTTATTTAAGGCCCCTTACGGGGTCCCCCATACATTCATGTACGTCAGGGCAAATTCCCTTGTACTTCATGGTTCATTAAATAAAAAATCAAAAAATATGACGTAATTATTAATTCTTTTTCTAGTGAATTATCGGACTAAATTTTTATTTAAATATTTCGTTGAATCACAATTAATTTAAAGAAACCCCCCGTTTTTAATAACATTTGATGCATAACACAAAAAACAGTACATATAAGATAAAAAAAAAAATGTATTAAAGAATACGTATATTATATCTAGTGCATTATCTGATTAAAATTTGTAAAACATTAGTAGATTTTTGATTATATTAAATTCCGTGTTTTAACGAGCGCTCATCCTGGCGCTTACTACATTTTAAAGATTATCGTGTATTTTTTGTATACCTACGCGATGCAAATAATAATGAAACCAAACGGCGCGACGTTCGATCGGGATTTTGTCGTGTTTTAACGAGCGCTCATCCGGGCGCTTACTACATGTTACAATTAACAAAGGGTGGACCTAGTAGCTCCTTAATTATCATTGGCATCGACATAATTATACGACATAAAATCAGAATGAATAATTGTCGCTGGGCTTCAAAATTACTAACGAAATTTATGACAACATTTTGAAGTTAGTCTGATGGAATGCACGATGTTTTTAGCCTAAAAGTCTACACATTTTTAAGTATGTAAGTTCCATATAGCAGCCTAGTAGTTACGCAACTCTCTTTGTATTTTAGGGCCATAAGCATTTCTATGCAATGCAATCAAATAAGACATTCTTTCTATGCTATGCGATTAAATAAGACAGAAAAGATATTAGGTAAATGTTTTCTCAGAAATCCGTGGTTCGAAATTTAACTGTCACATTATAAAATAAAATGATATAAAACGGATATAAAATGAAATGAATGTCACATTATATTTAAAATTAATTTGACGGCATTGCATACAAATTTATATGGATGCTGATGCCGACAAATTGGACGATATTAAATTTTTTATTATTATCAGGATTCCTTGTCGTTATGCTTCATTTTGGCGTTTTGTATGGGAGGAACATAAAGTTGATTTTTTTAAAATATAATATATTTATTTAATCAAAGTATGTACCATTGCTATCTATGCACTTTTGCCATCTCATAGGTAGTTCATCGATCCCTTTACTAAAAAAACCATTCGGACGGGAATCAATAAAATCTTTGAAGTCGGTTTGGACTGCCCCATCGGAGTTGAATTTTTTCCCTTGCAAGAAGTTATCCAAATTTCGAAAAAAATAGTAATCTGTTGGGACAAGGTCCGGAGAGTACGGTGGATGTCTTAGACATTCCAATTGAAGCTCTTCTAATTTGGTAGCTGAGTAATGCAACGCAGCAGTCAACGCGCGTTTGTTGATTTGCTTCACTCAATTCGTGAGAGGTACCCACCTTTCAAGCTTTTTCACCTTCCCAATTTGCTTCAAGTGGATTAAAACAGTTTTATCACTAACACCGCAGCCTGCAGCTAACTCGGACGTGGTTTGCGATGGATCCGCTTCCACAATAGCCTTCAATTCTTCATTATCAAACTTTTGGTCTCCGGCCGTCCACGGGGCTTGTTCTGCAGGTCGAAATTTCCAGAACGAAAACGTTGGAACCAAAAACGCACTGTGTTTTCTTTTGCGGCACCGTCGCATACACATCATTAATCCTTCGAGCCGTTTCTGCAGCACTGGTGCCACGGTGGAACTCGTACTCGTAAATAACGCGATATTTTCAAGTTTTCCATTTTGTAAACTGAGTGACGCAAAGAAAAAAAACAATTGAGGAAAAAACAAATGAATTATAATTTTCGAAACACAAATACTTGAGTAAATAGCTGTATAAATTTGAATTTGGAATTCCTAACCAAAGAGAAGATATTTGAGATCAAAGTTTCCAGTACGGCAAAACGCTTCCATAAAAAAAAATTTTTTTTGAAATTTAACACACTTTTGTTTTAAACTACTTATTTATTTTTAAAATGCCAACCGGTTTCGGAGATACTACTCATTCTTCAGGGCTTTGTGTAATATACAGGGTGTCCTCAGCTCTGATGCAAAATACCGACGAATTATACAAATATACAAGAAGCAAATACAATCTGCAAATTAGATAGTTATGAACTTCGAACAAGAAATCGTTATAAACAATTCCCATTTTAAAAGTAAATATTTATGACCTCTCTTGAATAGATGCTGCAGCTGTGCAGTGTGCATTGGGGAGAAAAGTACCTGCATTTATTTTGAAAATGACAGGTATTTATGATTTATTTTTTTACAATTGGTAGGGTGGTAGATAGCTGGAACGGGCTACCGCCGGAGCTGGTCATTGCGAATAGTGTGAACGGGTTTAAGGATGGACTGGACAAGTTTAAACCTAACTAACTATCCGATTTAGGCATATCAGCTTTAAGCTGCTCGCCTAATATTAAATAATAATAATAATTATTATTATTATTATTGAACTTAAAATTAATTAGTTTTCATTAAATTTAAGAAAGCATAAAAATAAAAACTGTTAGCGAGTTTTAGTTTGATTACTGCTTTTGTAATAGGCCTACTGTAGTATTCAGACGCCGCGTTAAATTAACAACGCTCAGAGTTCCACGCAGACACGGCCATGTCAGTATCGTATCGGAGCAAGTTACGAGCATCGGACGTATCTCCGCGGTTATCACGTGACCAGAATACGCCGCGCCGCGGCCATGTTACAGGTATAATTATTATTATTGAAATCTGGTAAACCGACTAGGTATGGAGTTGGTTCGGTCGGGTGTGGAGGGAAGGTGGCGCGGGGCGGGGAGCGTTCAGTGTGTCAGTAGGTCGCGTCCTAAATACGGTTGTGGGCGTGGGGAGGGGTAGGTTCGCGGGGAACTCTAAGATTACTCTAATCGTCCAATCCATGTGAGGAATCCACATCCCAAGCAAGGCCGTTCTCTTGTAATACAGCATACAATATAACAACATGATATAATTATTTGCCCGAAGCGCTCGCGGAAAATAGGCATTTCAACAACATTTTATTTGGAGAAAATAAATAATTACCTAAAAATTATTAAATTAGCTGGGGGAAAACACTAAGTAATTTTACTGGATGTTATTTTCAGTAAGGAATAACATAGGTATTTTAAAATTATATCCTTTTTTGAAAGCATTGTTCCTTTTCAATTTCCGCAACGAGCCTCTAATGGTATTTTATAACTTATTTATCATTAAAATCATGTCGCGACCATACAAATTATTAATAATTGAATGCGGTAGGTGGAGAGCTGAAATTTCAGCTGTCCATGCGCTTTGAAGCTGCAAGACAAATTGGATTCCAGCACTTCATCTACGTGTAACATAAATTTTCCACAGTTTAAGTTCTTTTTAAATTTTGCATGCGTAAATTCATTGGGTCTGAAATTAATTAAGTTATGTCAATGTACAGCGCCCAGGAGGTGATTTTTTATAAAAACGGCGCTTAATAAGTTATACAATTATTATTATTATTATTATGATGAGGTTCATTGAGCACTTAGTCTAGTCAATGTAAATATTTATGTTCGTATGGAATAGGTTGCATTAATTGTTCTTCAGGGTTTAATAGAATATAAAATATATAAATACCAATTATCCCAAATAATGAAACAATAATAATTATTGAGTAATCAGTCATTAGAGTCACCCAGGTGAAAAACATAATATTATGAATTGTTAAAGTTTGTACACACCCAAGAACAGGGATATATTGCGAGGAATTTTTTAAAAATATTTATTTAGCGTAAAATAGCAAAATCGCAACTTGAAAATTTCTCAATTTTTCTACATTTACCACCCTTATGTAAATATTATGCGTTTGATACTTTATCTTTCATGATCAATAGACGAGTGATCGTCTCGACTACTCAGAAAGTTTTATTCAAAAGCGTAATCTCTACCTCCGTGATGTTGAGACTTTACTAAAAATAAATACAGGGTGTAACAAAACTCGATGTACAAGCGGGGAAACCAGTAAATCGTCATCATATTTTGAAGTCGAATAAAATTTTTTGGAATTTTCAAAATTTAGAATTTTATATAGAATAAATTTTTTTGGTTTGACCCTTAGTTTTCGAGAAAATTGAGTACGAAGTTTTTTTTGGATTTTTTTTGCAAATTGTTACCAAATATCATGTATTTAGTCAAATTAATACATAAATACATAAGAAAACAAATTTAAGAAACGCGTTTTAATAATAATTTGAACAATTTTTACTTTAACTGCCGTTCTTATGAAATCTTTTGTGAGTCAAGTTAAAAAGTCATATTAAACAATCGTCTCCAAATACGATGTAGATCCAGTTTTCGGGTTGTACTACGAGTTTTTTTTTAAGATGTATGTAGGTATTTCCCTCGATTCGTCCAATTCTAATTGTCATTTTTTCAACAACTATTTTAATTCATATTCTTATAGTTACGATTATGTACGCAAATCAAATCCTCCAAGTCTTATAATAAATTTCATTGAAACATCGCCAAATTAAATATAGGGATTTTTTCGAAGATTTTAAAGAAACAAATCGATACCTCAGTTCCAAAGTGTAACAACTTAAAAATCATAGTTCGAAGATAATTAGGAAACCAGATTTTGGGCATGTTTAATCTCCTATTGTCTTTATCTATAAAAGCCCAAGTTAAGGCGTTCCATACAAGTTTTCTAAAAAATACGAAATCCTTGAAATAATTTTTTAACACCACTTATCATCAACAAAATTCAGCATTTTTTAAATAATATTTCACGAATCCAAGCTATGCTAACTGCGGACGTAGACCAATACAATCACACTTTGAAACGTGTGACGGAGATGCCTTGTGGTGACGTAGTGGGTCTCTAGGCAAGTTAATATTTTTCAAGTATGGGATGCCCCATATAGACCTTATTATTAGTCTTGGATTATCTTAACTAACTAACTAACTAACCATCACGCCATTTCCCCGTAGGGGTGGGCAGAGTAGATAGAACGCCATACCACTCTGTCCTGACAGACTTCCTTTGCTTCCTTTACATTCATACATCTTTTCATGCACCTACGCCGATTATTCAAGTACTCATTCATTTTCAAGTACTTGACGTACTTGGTCATGCCATGTCTTTCTCGGCCTTCCGCGGCTTTACATCCAGGCACACCTGCATTTAAATTTCTTTAAGCCGTTCTTTCATCACTCATTCGCTCCACATGACCAAACCATCGTAAAAGCCCTTTCTTAGTTTTGTCGATAATGCTTATCGCAGGCTTGCACTCTGCTCTAGTCCTACCACACATTCGCCTGAGAGATTGCATTTAACAGCATTCAGTCTACTTTCATCCTTCTTTTTCCAACACCACGCTTCACTACCATACCAGAACCAGGTTGGTAGGTACCAGAACTCCTTCGTGTACTGCCAATTTTAAAAGTAAATAATACTTTATGAAGCAGTTTTCAGAGGTTTTCGCAGGATTTTCGTATTTGTTACAGTTTGGAACTAAAGAAATTGTGATATTTCATGATTTGGTAAATTGAATTTTTGGAAAAAAATTGTTTCGCGATTTTGCCTATTTTGGCGAATGTTGCCAATTCCATACAATACCTACTAATTCGAAATATGGAAAATAAACATACATGATTTTTTCCGTTGCAAAGTGTAATAGTGTGGAATTAGTAAATATTGTATAAACGTATAATTTTAAAGGAAAGTAATCACTGTTATTTTTTAAATTCAATAGATTACCACTTGTTACAATTTGGAACTGGTAGATATAGATTTTTTAAATGTTTCCTCATACTCAACTCCAAACTGCAAAATTTTTACTTGTTACATTTTGGAACCGAGGTATCGAAAAAAAACTCGATGAATGTTAAACTTTTTACAATAATGAATACCCAAGACATAAAGTAAAAAAGAATATTGAAGAATGTCTATTGAAATTAATTACGCCATAACAAACGTAATACGAGCTATTTTAATGCGAGTTTTTATTTTGTCCGCCTCTTGATATAGTGTTTATTTGAATGTGATTTTCACATAAAAATATTTTATATGTGATATCTTTGACCTCTGAAGCGTAAGACTGATCATCTTGCCTTCATGTAACAAATTATCAAAGATTCAAAGCTCTTGCTGTACCATTGCAGTGCCCTGTGCGCCATAGGGTCGGATAAGGTAGATAAGTAGTAGTTTATGTGTGGGACGTGGATGTCACAAAACCAACCCCCATGCAGATAATCGATGGTAACGGATTGGCTAAATACCTCCATTCCTTTTTCACATTATTTATCGTAAATCAAGTAACCAGGAATGTTTTTTGTGTGTAAGTAAATTGCTCGACTTAGCTTGGGCCAATGTTGGTGAAGGGGGTATATTTGAACCTAGAAATATCGGATAAGAGTGAAGAGTTACATTTTACAACTTGTGCCGCTTTTGAAAGAAAGAATTATCATTTTTCGACTGCTAATATTATTTATGTGCGATATTATTATAAGGATAACTCATTTGGGTTATTATTCACACACTTTATCTTAAATTGATGTGTTAGGAATCCAACCAATGCCAATCACTAAACATATACTCAGTATAATTACAAAGGTATAATGGATGCAAATTGCAAATCAATTGAAATGTTTTTAATATCGTATTTTTCTTAGATAAAATTACAAATATTTTTTGTTCCAAACCTTGAGGTGGCGAGAATATAAAGTTACGAACCAAATAATTAATCACTAGCGTAAGACTGATCATCTTGCCTTATTATGCCTAGCATGTAACATAAATGATCAATAGTCACTGCATCTGGTGTACAAAAGCAGTGAATTATTGCCATTCCTACTGGAATTTTCAGTTGATTAGCTTCAATTTATACACCGTTAGGTGAGGATAAAGGACATGATGATGTGTCAATAATCACTGCACACCTTTTGTATCTACGATATCAAAAGAAATCGGGAGATGCAAATGGTTTGTATACGTTTATTTGGCGGCAAATAAATAAAGAAACCGAGTTTTTTAAAAAACGTTAATAACTCCTGTTTTTAAAATATAGTATAGAATTTAAAAGATGGACAAATGGCAATCTTAAACTGGTTTAAATATAATGAAATTCAATGCCACATTACTCCGTTTTGTGTGATGTTTTACGTATAGGTACATGGAGTAACAAAACCTTTAGTACAACCCGAAAACTGGTGAATCTACATCATATTTGGAGTCGAATGTGTAATACGACTTTTTAAACTAGGTTGAATTTTTTTTTCCTCTTAAAAGATTTCTTAAGTAGTTACCGCAGATTAAGTAAAATTTGGACAAATTCTTATTGAAATGCGGTTTTTTTAATTTGTTTTCTACATGAATAGTATTAATTTTCACTAAATAAATAATATTAGATGACAATTTGCAAAAAATTGTTCTCGAAACTATGGGTCAAATCAAAAAAAAAAAATTCTACAAAATCGACTCCAAATATAATGTAGATTCATTGTTTTACGCTTGTGCATCGAGTTTTGTTAAACGGTGTATAAATCAAAGCAAGAGGTCCATAACCCCCACGATATTTTATCTTCAATTTCGCAGTAAAAAACGCATAAAGCCCACTATATATAGGACAGTTTACTACACAGTTTCCTGTGCAGTCTGAAAACTGTCCCGTATAAAGCTAAAAGTGGATGAAAAACTGTGTGCTAGTGTCAGATTCACACTGTGCGCTAATTCCACACAGTTTCGGCGCGCGCGTCACGCACGGCGATTACGACAGTATAATACGTATAATATTCAATAGTAACGGTAATATTTTCAAAAAATCTTGAAATATGAATATAAAATAATAAAAAATATGAACTGAAATCCTAGATCGAAAATTCAAAATATCGAATAACGACTATTTGACAGATGATTAATGTTGCAAAATTGTAAAATCGGCAGGAGTTCCTAAAGTTATTCATAATAAATATGTTGAATTTATCTGCGCTTATAATTGCATAAAAAAAATGCTTTAAAATTAAAACGACTCCAAAATCGGTAAATTGGTTGTACATTTTCAGTAGATTCGATAAATCTCCACAAAATCGATAGATCTGCAAAAATTTTCTTTCAGTTTTATTTTAAAAGATGACAACGTTGTATTAAATATAAAATCTACATTATTATCATACAATTGTTAACTAAACCCAATATCGAGAGTTACTTATTAACAACAAAAATAGTGAAAATTTTAATCAAAATAATATAGCTTTCACACATAAAACTAGATTCTAGTTAAAATTATAAAACCGCTAGTCACAAGATAAAAATTGAGAATTGCGCGGCAGTTATAATCAATTAGGGTTTATTCGATTACGACTGTCAAAAATCGCTTAAATCGTTCGGCGTACGAAAAGTATAAACACCTTTACTGGCAACAGATACCGGAAGCTGGCAAAGGGGCCTAGATCAACCGGTCAGTGTGTCACTGGGCTGGCAGAGGGTAGAAGAGTAATTTAGGGGAGGTTTTATTAGTAGGCACTAACGGGGTTAAACGAAAATGGGGATGTGACGTCAGCAGCAGCTTTATTGACTGCACGGTAGGCTTATACAGGGTGAAATACTCTTAATACATTTTTAATGAATGGGTTGGAAGAAATAAATTGTTGATGCGATGCGACTATTCATCAACACTACATGTACTTGTTTTATTTGAAAGTGGACATGAGAAAAAAATCGGAATAATCGACATGTGTGCACGTGATGTATAAATGTGAAGGAAACGAGGGAAGTGTGCCAGGACAGAGTGGTGTGGCATTCTATTCTTTCTGCCTACCCCTTCGGAGAAATAGCGTGATGGTTAGTTATATAGTTACCGCAGGTCATGTTTAAGCGCATTAAAAAAAAATCCGTAAAAAATTATATGAATAAAATAAAATTCGCACTTGAATTGTCTATAAGACTATAGGTATTATACGAGTAATTGGATAGAAAAGGAACTGCACAAACTCGGGACAAAGAAAATATACGTCTAACAATGTGCAATAAGTACTTAAATACTCGTAATACAGGTACCGAGTGACCCGCGCGTTCACAAAGGTACGACCAAGATTAAACTGCACGTTTATCATCAATTAAAAGCCCTTTCAGAGATAAATATTTTGAAAAGACTTAAAAATAACTTACAAATGTCGTTTTTTTGCTTTTATTCTTATTTCCATGGAGTCCAAATACTTTTTCTTACCTGTAACAAAAAAGAGTTAATTAATTCAAATTATTCACGATAGGTAGTAAAGTGTATAGGTACTATGCGTAATCGATTCGGAACCATATTTAGTCTCAATGAAGTATCAAGATAGGTATTAAAGATAAAAAATAATACAAATTTTTAAGATACGAACCATAGGTATTATAATAGATATTTTCAGAAAAAGGCATTCCATAAATATTTCGTTAATAACAATGAAAACAAGAGTTAAAATGACAAACTAAAAAAGGATTTTTTCTGGGTGTTCGTGATATTGTAGGGGAGAGAATTTTTTTTAGAACTGATAAGGTTAGTTTTTTTACGATTAAATTGTTAGAGGATATCAAATGTCTATCATTGATAGTAAACATAGGAATGACATTTTACGAAACCACTTCTATTGGCCACAGTACGGCCCCGTACCTTGGACCATCGACCACAGGGTATCGTACCCAGTGGCGTGCACTCCATACAGGCACAAAAGCAGTGCCTAACCTACAAAAATAGCACACAAATAAAAAGTGCAAATAATTATAATTTAAAATATTAACCAAATTTTACAAATACTCTCAACTAATAATTTACCTTATTTCAAGCATACGCGCGAATAATCACTAGCTGTGCTAAGCGTCGCGCCAGCACCACCCAATGAACATTAAAAATCGTGTCAGTAAGCAGTACTACACTCTGCCTTTTTTTAAGCCCAAATATCGTATCTATTCTCCGAATACTCCGTACCTTGGTCATTTAAAGTAATGATTGTCCAGTACATCTATTCATGTTGTTTATAATGCTTTATCTATACTTGTATATAAAAATGTAGGTTCCGTATGTTTGAGACAATCTCGGAAAGTAATCGATGGATTGACTCAAAATTTTTACAGAACATTACATTTTAGCAGAAGAGCGTTTCTCTCTATACTTTTTATTCGGAAGTTCCAACGGAAACGGAACATTCTATGCGTTTAAGTACTGAATGACAGTGGTACAAAGAGCCGCCATTTTATCAATTTTAGGCAACCAACGTTACATAAATGTATTCAATTAGGAATTTACTACACTGACAAGACACTACACTTTGTTTCGTGTTCCCATCAACGAAATACCCTATTATGAAAATTCTTATATTCAACGTTCTTGTTTAGCATTTAACAATCAATTGAGCTATATTGATACATCCAGCGACTTAATTTCTCTCTTAAATACTTACTTCCACTCCCTATTTTTGCCCGATCCCTTTCCTTTTTCTTCATAAAAAATATTATATGGTATATATTTTATTTTATTTATTTATTTTTATTTACTAAAGTACATATACATATAAAATATTACATTTTATCGCCTAACTAGGCTCTAGGCCCGTTTTAAGGCGAGTAAATATATAATGGACATACTTTTTTTCTTCATTTTGACTTTTTTTTAACAAAGTAAAATTTTTTGCGCTTGAAACAATACATAAATAAAAATACAATTACAACTAATACATATTACCTAGTCTATTAAGAAAAATGAGGCTATCTTCGATCTACCCTCAATGGTCATCAAATTTTCTGACTCCCTCCGACCAGCATCAAGGAGAAAAGCTGCCAACATCCTCTTCAGCCTGACAGCACCACCACACTTCCAAGAATCAGGGATGAAATTATATATCATTTTATTTTTTTTCAAATTAATACTTATAAAAATGTATAGTCTATAAAAAATATTATATAGTATACATTTAAATTTCTGTTTTTGTTATTATATAATATCATTCTGCGAAAACCTTGGACCTTTTTCCAATCAACATGATGTATACTTATAATGTTATTGTTCTCTGTTGGTTTTCCTTTTCTGTTTTTTATATTATTATATAAGATTTTATTTAAAAAATAAAGTGAATAAAATCATTTTGTGATAGAATAACAACATTATACCTATTTTTTTCCTTTCGCTAAAAAATTCACTAGAAGATTCTCTGGGCGTTTTCATATATATTTTTTAAAAAAAAACGCTTCCTAGGGTTCATTTCATAACACCACTTATTATCAAATTCCACCGTCCAGCATACACTGACACTTTGAAATGTGTGACGTAGATGTCTAGTGATGACGTAGATGCCTAGTGATGACGCAGTGAGTGGCGTAGTGGGTCACCAGCTGTCACTAGTGAAGGTAGGCACAGACTAGGGAAGGTAGTATTTTTCAAGTATGGAATGCCACGTCTCTAAATTTTTTCCGAAGTATTTTACGTATGGGTTGCATGAAAAATATAGCTAATATAGAAAAACATCAACAAACTTAAAGAAGTAGGTAAAATAAACCAGGGTGCCCACTAAATAATAAAGGGTATTAATTAATGCACCAACAATATGAATCAGGCAAAATGAAGTCTATTCTACATTCTAATAGCAGATTAATTCACCTCTTTTCTTTACCACCACGAAGATCGAATCTGGGTAAAAATGAAACAATTTATCGAATATGCACGTCATATAATAAGGAGTTCGTTAGTATAGATTTATTTAATATATCTAAACAAAGGTTTAAAAATCAAGTAACGTTGGCGCTGGAGCAGGAGTAATTTAGAGTTATTTGTATTCTGATTCCACAGAAATTCTTTTTAAATTCTTTTCAAAATTTTATATATTATGCTTCTTTTAAAATTTTTATGGGTTATATTCAAACATTTTTGAAAATCCCCAATATTATTTTTTAATATCCTTCTATTCTTCCTCATCCTTCTTCCATCCTTTCTCATTACTTAGGCACTATGTATGTGTGTATATATACCTACTTAATTGTTATTATTCAAAACCCGTTATTGGTCATGCAAGCAAATGTTCCAGATCTGTTATTATTACACTTTGTAACGACTGTGTTGGTTTTGTAAATAAATAAATAAAACTCCAATGGTTACCCACTACGTCACTCACTACGTCATAAATAGGCATGTACGTCATCACTAGACATCTACGTCACACGTTTTGTGTATTGGCCTAAGTGCTGGAGTCTTTAGACGGTGGAATTTGATAGTCAGAGGTGTAATTAAATTAAGACTGGGAAGCGTATATTTTTAGAAAATTTGTATGGAAACGCCCCTTCTAATGAATTCTTGTTCGAAGCGTGCGAAAAGCCGCGTGATAACTAAAGAGAATAGAGGGGCAACTACTGAAACCTGAAAGTTAAATGTTTAAATAGGCAAGTTCAAAAAACAAAATATAACTTTTTATTTAAAAATAAACAGAAGATTAAATTCAATCAAAATAATTCAAATAAATTTTCGGAATTACGAGACTCTTAATTAAGTACTTAAAAATAATGAGAATAAAATTAGGATTAATTTCGATTTTTAGTAGGACATCAAAAATACATAATGTTTTATTTCTTCTCAAATAAAATAACGTAAAACGATTATATCAGCTTGTGCCACAGGAATAAGATTGGGAATGTCCACAAAATCTAAATATGTATTATAATTTTCATATTCCGGTCAATATTGGTGAATTAGGTACATTTGAGAAACGTTCCACCGAGAAAAAGATCAAAATTAATATCTAATAAATAAATAATAGTTATAGATGAACCTATGAATTAAAAAACAGTTTGTTGCGTTGGAATTAAGTATTAGAGCAGAATGCAAGGCTGAGATAAGCATTAT
The DNA here is from genome assembly GCA_022494985.1 of Micrasema minimum. Taxonomy (NCBI): domain Eukaryota; kingdom Metazoa; phylum Arthropoda; class Insecta; order Trichoptera; family Brachycentridae; genus Micrasema; species Micrasema minimum. The sequence continues at coordinate 31,542 of JAGVSP010000161.1, read as the reverse complement.
CGACAAAATTAAGAAAGGTCTTCTGCGATGGTTCGGTCATGTGGAGCGAATGAACGATGAAAGAACGGCTAAAATGATTTACGATGCGAGTGTGTATGGTTGTAGGAGTCGACGAAGGCCGAGAAAGACATGATCAAGTACAACAAATAATACTTGATAGTGGTCATGTGAAAATTCGGAATATTCGAGACGGACGTGCGTATTTCGGACGAGAAGATGTATGAATGTGGAGGAAGCAAAGGAAGTGTGCCAGGACAGAGTGGTGTGGCGCTCTATCCTCTGCCTACCCCTTCGAGGAAATGGCGTGATGGTTAGTTAGTTAGTTAGTTTTAGTAATATAGTGTTATATATTTGCTCTAGGTGTACACCTTTTTCTCATGTCTTTTGTACTTTTATTTTTATTTTTTTATTATTATTTATTTTTTTAAAATTTATGTTTACAAAAGAAATACAATATAAACACATATAATTTTTTTTTTAAATCCCACCAAGGAATAGCCTGTTTGTGGGTATACTGTGAAAGTCAAGCAGTATGCACGTGGCAAAAGAGAAAAATAAGGTCATGAAAAAATGGAAAAATAACAGATAATGTAAATAAGAAAGTTAAAAAAAAAACGAGATATTGATATTGTTTTAAGCTTTTACGGCACATTTTGTTGACTGTATTAATTTGTATTCTTGTTTTTATATATTTATGTACATTAATAAAGACAAAAAGAGAACTTCGATATGGAGACACTGAGGGATCGTAAGAGTGGCGGGATCATAATTTTCTTTTGACTTGATCGATGCTGTCGCCCGCGCCCTCTTGACTTAACTTCACTTGGAAACTTTGGCCCTGCAATTTGCTTATGCATTTGCAACAGCAAAAATCCTACATAAAATAGCGTGACTGACAGAGAGTCCCCAAGGACTCTATAACAGTCGCGGGTGGAGGTGGGATCGATCCTCCAGTGCTTAAGGTGTCTTTAAAAAAAAAATATAAATAAGTTTATTTTGCTCGTATACATTAGACTTATGTATGCTTGGTTATGACTAAAGCTATCTTTATATGGCGCAGTTTACTACACAGTTTTCTGTGCAGTCTGAAAACGGTCCCGTATAAAGGTAAAACTGCATGAAAAACTGTGTGCTAGTGTCAGATTTAAGCTGACATGACAGTCAATGTTTTTTATGTAAACGTTTAAATAGACATTGGTTTATTGTATGCTTTTAAATACGTAAAAAAACAATAACATATATACATAATTAGCTAAATATACAATTTCCTGAGAGCAAACATACGATAATAACTTACAATCGCGTTTCAAAAATACACATATTTAGCGTGTCTTTTGACAGAAGTTTGACAGACTGCACAGTTTTCTGAACAAGAAACTGTGTAGTTTTCTGAACAAGAAACTGTCTCATATAAAGTGGGCATAAGTTATAAAATTATTATGTAGGTACCTCGACACATCTTTCAGAAAATAAACAGCAGGTATGACCTAGATTCCTATACTAACATTTTTCACGATTCTTATTTAGACCGTGTTGCAATAAAACAAGAATTCATTATCCACGCCATTTAATACCATTTAGTACCTAATCTACGTACGTAGGGCATACTAACTTCATTTTAAGTTAAAATAAGATAGCTATCTCTCTGTAGTAGGTAATTACGATTTTTGACGTAATAACGTCTAATAAATCGATGAACGCCGGCGACGAACACGAAAAAGCATGACTCATTGTCACGTTTCGCCTGAGCCGAGTGTGCAAGCGAGAGCGCGGAACAAGCGATAGAGAGGCACGATCGGCATAAGCGTTCGGTTTGTGACACATCTATCTCTCTTCCACTCTATCGGCCGATGCGTCCGAGTAGAAGGGAGACAGCAGCAGCACACAAGAAGAAAAAACAAAAAAAATGATAATTTATGGAAAAAATTGTAATTTTCAATTAACTCCTGCTCTGTATTATACAAAATAATGATAATTCAGTAATAATAATTCAATTCAATAATAACGAATAAAAGTATGCTATTTTTCATCAATGTTTTCTTATGACGTTATCACGTAAAATTATCGTCCGTAAACCGACTTTACAGACAACCAAAAGTTTTTTTGATGTATTGATTACTTACAACGTAACATTGTAAAGAGAGAAACAGAAATATTTTTAAACCGAATCGATAGTTGAACATGTGTGTCAACTTATTTTTAAACTTTTTAAAATATGTACTATAGGTAAAGCCGGTTTACACGTTTCAATTATTTAGAAAACATAATCAGATTATAAAATATGCATCTTAGTTACATCGTCACCATCATACCATATCCGCTGCCTATGTGGAGCATATGGAATCCACAAACTACCTCCAGGCCAAGCGATCGGCCGCCAGCTCCCGTGCATCCTCCCAAGTCAAGTCCACGTCCCGCAGCTCTGACGCAAAATGCCGACGAATTGTCAACAGTGGACGACCAGGACGCCGAGAACCTGATGCCTTGTAAAATAGGCAAGCATGGTTGAGGCTCTCGGGAGGCATACGTTACGTAGTTAATGGCCTAGCCACCCGAAACGCCTTCGCCGGATGACAGTAGATACCAAAGGTTGCTGTGTCCGTGGCCACACCTCTGTGTTCCTTACAAAGTCAAACCACCGCACATCTAAAATTATTCTAAGACTAATTTAAAAAAAGTACTAATTAAGAAAATATTTTGTTCAAAAATAATATATATAATTAAAAAAATATCTCCAGCAAAATCTTCTGTACTGTAACTGAAAATTTTGTGCTTAAATTTGTTTGTAAGTTTAAGCTTAAAATTTTAATTTTGCCATTAATAACTCGTGAAAAACATTTTTATTGGGAAGACAAACGAACGTTTTCGCAACGACCTTGAGTAATAAAAAAAATAGAAATAGTAACAGAAAAAAAAATGTGTAACATATCTCTAGATCTACTTGACCTAGGTCCAAAAAAAATTGTGTTCTGGATACATAATGACCCTCTCTATTACCAATATTCCGTTGGTCTACTCCGTACACTTGTATATATATATTTTTCAAACCTAGTAAAGATAATTTATTACAATTTGACATCTCAACAGAGACGAGAAACTTGGAAGGGAATATGGATATCTAGGCGTTTACAGGGCTTATGACCTGTCATTGGCTGGGTTAAGTGGCCACTTGATGTATTACAACATTCCCCATTTCACCTAGTATTTGATATCCATATCTGCCAATATACAGTAAAATAGCGCGACGCTTCACATGTGAACTCTCTGTCATCCATTGAGAAAATTGCTAAGCATTTTAGCAGAAACCTTTATGATTGCAAGTGAGATTCTTACCGAATTATATCACCTACTAGGAAACGCCTGAAGATGAATCTTCAATTTTTTATGCTTATAACTTTTACCAGCTAATTTTTATAAACAACATTTTGAGTGTGTCCAAATGCTTGTAGACAAAAACTGGATTTCACCCATTACGGGCTAATAATTACAATTTGACATCTCAACAGAGACGAGAAACTTTTCTAAAACTTTAGTTTCTCGTCTCTCTCGAAACTTTAGTTTCTCGTCTCTGTTGAGATGTCAAATTGTAATTATTAGCCCGTAATGGGTGAAATCCAGTTTTTGTCTACAAGTATTTGGACACACTCAAAATGTTGTTGATAATTTATTAATTTATTTGTATATTAAGGTACATTTCAATATATTGATATCGCCTTCGTCATTCCGATATCGCATAGCTATAGGCCTCTGTTGAGAAAATTGCTAAGCATTTTTAGCAAAGTTCACATTATTATTATTAAACCATCGATATAATTCGGTTATTTAAATATGTTTTAAGAATGCGGAGGAAGCAAGGGAGGTGGCCAGGACAGACTGGTGTGGCGTTCTATCCTCTCTGCCTTCTCGTCGGGAAACTGGCGTGATGGTTGGTTAGAAAGCAAGAGACCTATGATATGTATATTATCTCCCTCTGAGTATTATTTTATATGTTTTCTCTCTCCCACTTATTTTGTTTATTATGGTAAGAGCTAGAGACATCGTCTCCCTCTAACACACAATTTTCCATACTCCTGCACACTAATGGGGTAATATAGAAAATAGTACAGTTCGGTCCTGAATATAAATTATACTTTTCATGACCCACTGACCTACTTACAATAGCCGCGCGCGCATCACACTAACAATGACGTCATAAGACGCCGCGCACAGAAATGCCCAACCATCGAAACGGACATGTTCGAACTTATTGATTTTGATTTTGACCTTTTAGCGTTTCGTGAAAAGTTAATAAGACATTGAATCGAAGAAAAATAATAAATAATATTTGCAGTACGGATATATTATATTTTAAACTATAATGTTCACATATACGATAAAAATCCAAAAATATATTATATATCCATATAGGTACTTACTTATACACATAACATTGCATTTTTGATTAGTTACATATTGTTTATAGGAAATGAATTTGTTATAATATTAGCGTAACCCAAAGTGCTTACCAATTACGTACCAATACACTTCAAGGCAAGAAATGCATTTAAAACTACTACAACTACTGCATCCCTTATCCGCACCTAATGGTGCATAGGACACTGCATCTGAACAGCGATTGCAGTGTATTTGGATCTATCATTACATGAAGGTAAGACGACCAGTATAACAATTCAGCGCCAGTCCAAGGTATCAAAAATATTTATTTAAAAAGCATATCGACGCCTCCTACGTATTATATCGTAACCCACAAATCGACGATTTGAGTTTTTGGTGGATTTCGTCTGTATTTAACTATATCTTTAATTCTACTAACTAAAAAAAAAAAATATTTTGCCAATAATAAGGGCTTTTTTGGGGCGTATTTTGTCGTATCTACAACCAATGCATATAAACGAAAATATTTTCAAATGCTTCTCCTGTAAAATCGCATTTTGTGGGTTACGATATTATACGTAGGAGGCGTCAATATGTAAATAAATATTTCATGTTGACCCCATAGTGGAATCAAACCCGCGGCCTCATGCATGGTAGCCCAACGCGCTAATCACTATAATAAGAGGCAGATAATTAACTTAGAAGATATACATTCATGATTCTTGCCCGTTTTCAAATGGTAACTTAATTCACTTCTATAGTATACATACATAAAAATACTAAATTGAGTTAATTAAAATTCCAGACAAACGTTAAAAAGTCATGGAAATTTTTTTATTACGTTAACGTTGTAAATTCTCTTCATGACTTGAGTCCAGGAAAGCGAAAAAAATATTTTAAACAAATTTAATATTCAGTCCTTCGAACAAGAATTCACTAGAAGCCGCGTTTCCATACAAATTTTTGAAAAATATACGCTTCCTAAGCTTAATTTCAAAACCCCACTTATTATCAAATTCCACCGTCTAAGGACTCCGGCACTTAGGCCAATACACGAAACGTGTGACGTGGATTTCTAGTGATGACGTAGATGCCTATTGATGACGTAGTGAGGGACGTAGCGGGTAACTAGACACCTAGACACGGTAGTATTTTTCAAGTACCTGGAATGTCACTTCTCTGAAATTCTTGTTCGAAGATTCTGGCAATGAACTTTTACAATAGTGAAATCTTATAACTACAGCATAACTGGCTCCTTGATTTATTTCAAAGGTGAGAAAATATACAAGTAATTAAAAGTAAAAAAGTTATTGCCCTGCAGTACGAGGAAGAGAAATGAAAATAATTTTAAACGTTCCGGAGAGTTTTAATTAATATCCTATTTGTTGCCGGTTATTGCACTTTCAAAGATGTTGACAAACTAATTTATTTTCAAACACTTCTTGGTTGTTTATTCAAAATGTACGTCCAATAAAAACACGCCATATTTTAAGTAAGATTCCGCACAAACTCGACTCTGCCGCCATCGTTGGAAATAAAATGGAAGGTATTTCTAGAAAAGGTGTTCGTAAACTCATTTATAAATGGGACTGTTACGAGCGTGTGTATAATTATAATATAAATAATAAATTATCAAAAAACTATCAATTGATTTACGTTTCTAAAAACAATGTTTAGAAGTACGTAAGTTTTTTGTTACTATAGTACATTGACTGATCACCCTTACCTTCATGTTATAAATTGATCAAGATACACTGCACTTGGTGTACCGATGCAGTGCCCTATGCACCACTGGGTGGGGATAAGGGAAAGCATTTGTAGTATTGTTCATGTTTAGGTATATCTAAGAATTAATAACAATGAATTAGCTGTAAGTATATCCGACATGTTATTAACTTGTAAAAAAAAAACGGATATTACATTTTCTCAATACTAAGACCCACATATTTTTAATAAACTTACGTATATTTACGCGCTCTTTAAGATATAAAAATGTCTACGATTGAACTACAAAACTTGTGAATAACAATTTATTGATGTGTAAAAGAAAATAAATGACAATCGGACCTTTTTATTTGGCAATCTGAATAGTGAAATAAATCCTCCAACCTTTGGTGAAAGTAAGTAATAAATTCTCGTGATGATGTAGGTATCTAACTTACATTATTGTTATTCAAACTTTTTGTCTTAACCTTAACTTTTTGTCTGAGTATTTTATATTTTCGCAAGTATTTAATTTTACCGGGTTGCATTTACTTAGAAAGTATCATTTAAATCTAAACAGGACAAAAGTCATAAAAACTCTGTCTAGGCAAAAATGTGTCTTCAGTTTGATAAATATTTTGGGTCCCATTTAGGTACCGGCTTTTAATGTTTATATTTGTAGAACAATATTAGATTTTAAGCCTGACAACTTTTAGAAATGCGTATCCATAATACATTTTAAAGAGATACACCGTGTGACAAAATTCGATATACAAGCGGGAAACAGTAAAACTATATATCATATTTGGAATCCTTTTTTTTTAATATATTTTATTATTTGACCCATAATTTTGAAAATGAGTACCTACGAAGTTTATTTTTTTCCGTAAATTTTTTACAAATTGGCACGAAAATATAATTTATTTAGTAAAATTAATACTATCCATAAAGAAAGATCAGATTCAAGTTATATTACACATTCGACTCCAGATATGATGTAGATTCGCCAGTTTTCGGGTTGTACTACGGGTTTTGTTTCACCATGTATAGATCATTACGCAGTGAATGGTTAAATACAAGTAAATAACATTTTATCAAAATTCATCACTACGTATCATCGAAAAATAACAATAAAATATTGATTGACCATTTTATAAAACGCATTTTTGGACGAGCCCTGTAGTTAAAGGGATTAGTTATCTGTCACCGGGCCGGCACGTAGGGCGCTTACATTAAACAAGTTATACAGTCCATGCCTATGAAAAAAATTATACATACATATTCAATAAAGTGAGCGAGATACACATTTAAACATACTATATTAAATACTAGGCGGAAAGGAGAATGTTGTAATTTATTAAGCGCTATATAACCCAGCCAAAGCCAAAGACAGGTCATAAGCCCTGTAAATGCCTACATATCATATTGAGTCGAGCTGTGGTCTGGTGGTAGATTCGAGGACTGCTGATTAGAATCTCTAGGTTCGAATCCCACTCCAGCACAACTTGTTTCCTGCTTTCTAGGCACAGTTATTTCCTTGAAAGCAGCCACAAAATTGAAGTATTTGAGTATACCATAAGAACTCAAATGTATCTTTTTATTTAAAAAAAAAATATGCATGTATTTTCCCTTCAAAACTTCTCGTCTCTGTTGGGACGTCAAATGCAATTAATTGTCACCTATTTCTGATTTTCCTTTAAAAAAACGAAATATTTAACTAACTAACTAACCATCACGCCATTTCCCCGCAGGGGTAGGCAGAGAGGGTGGAACGCCATACCACTCTGTCCTGACAGACTTCCTTTGCTTCCTCTACATTCATACATCTTCTCATGCACATACGCCGATATTTCCGACTTTTCACACGTCCACTTTCAAGTGCTTGGTCATGCCATGTCTTTCTCGGCCTTCCGCGGCTTCTACACCCAGGCACACTTGTATTTAAACTTCTTTTAGCCGTTCTTTCATCACTCATTCGCTCCACATGACCAAACCATCGTAAAAGCCCTTTCTTAATTGTCGATAAATATTTTAATATACATAATCGATATATTATATAATCGATAAATATACTAAATATTTAACAATCTATAATACCGAGGCGCAGAACCTAGCATAATAAAAAAATATCAAGAATTAAAAACGAGTAATTCTTTATATATTTGAAAAGAAAACCAAGATCTTATGCGAAATATCTGACATCAAAGGCTAGGAAAAGGAATGGATCACCATGGTTACCTCAAAAGGGGAAGAAAAATACGGCAGATTGATATGTTTGTTACAAGTCGTTGGGATTTAAAATTACATAATCTGCGCCAAATAAATACGTTGAATTAGGTAAAGTGAAATATAATATTAAATTAAAAATTCAGAAACATTTTTCGCATTTTAGGTACCTAAGTACCAAGGTGTGTAAAGTTAAATAGGCGTTATACAATCTCTACTACTGTTTGTTGATAAATAATAACTTATTTTCAATTGTACATCAATAAATTGTTTACGTTAAAAGTTCGTGTTGTTGGTTTAAGATTCTTGGAAATTATTAACAAAACCAAAAAAATATTTACACGTGCTCTTTGATCAAAATCACACAATACAAACTTTTTCAAAGAGCTTGTAAGATCAAATAAAAGCAATATACCTACCCAAAAACATTTATTTAGGTTACAGAAATCTAGATTTTTTAAAAATGATTCTCTGCCATTCTAAATTCACCCCAATTTTATTTCTTACTTGCGCAATTGCATGATACCATAACAGAAAACAGATTTAAGTAAAAAGCTATTTTCGATACTTTGGTTTCCCTCGCAATAAGCAGTAAATAGTATGGCCATTTTCATATGTTGGTCGTATTTTCTTTACGGAAAATCACACAGTGGCGTGTGGTTAGACGCATGCGCTCTTCGTGCCTGAAAATTTTAAGTACAGGTGATCAATACATCGCCAAATTCATATTGATCAGAGGGTTTATTTTTAACATTTGGCATTAAATTAAGATAACCAGTGTGGAAAATCAGGAAAACAATACCTAATATAAAACAATGTTGCATGACCTCATGTCTTCAAATAGTAAATAGGTATTTATAAGTACCAACACATCACATCATCGACAAATTGGAATTTTTAAAAAAGAAGCTAAATGGTAGCAGACTTCATCTTTTTGTCGTCTATCGTCTTTGAGTCTGTCGAAAAACGCATTGTCTGCACTCATCTAAGACTCTGGATTGGGCTGCCATTCCCAGCTAAGTGCCGACTTGAGCGTTTTTTTTGTGACTGACAGAATCCCCAAGGACTCTATAACAGTCGCAGGTGGAGTTAAGATCGATGTGATCTTAGTGTCGATGAGATCTTAGTATCCCAACCTTACTCTTCAAAATATCTCAGATAGAGAAATCAAACTGGTTTACATTCGGAGAATTCCTCAACCATTGTGTTAAAGCCACGCACGGTCCAAAAATACGAACGGAGAGCTGTCTTAGAAAGAGAGCGGTGCGGTGGCCCAAACCTTCACCCATTTGTGGTGGCCATCTGCAGGTATAAAATTTCGTGTGACCTTTTGGGCAAGCAAACTTTTGGTCAAATCGTCTTCTTGGTCACGAACACATTCCGAGCGACGCCGACGGGGCTACTCTAGCAGCCGCCTCAGTTATAATTTATTAATAAAGGATAGCTTTAAAGAGATAATTAATTTTTAATTATGTAATAAAACCCAACCTATCTTAACCCACGGTATAAATTTCATAACCTATTATAAAAAAATGCTTTTAAATAAGTAATTGCCACCTTTATTTCTCAAAACAACTGAGTGAGAATTCTTTTCTCTATAATGTCCGCTCGTGACCAAGAAGTCGATTTGAGCCCAAACTGGTTTTTTTTCCGCTTACTTGTCGCTCAATTTGGAATGGAGCTTCATCAGAAAGTAAGATATTCAGCAACTTTGCTTCTTAAGACTTAAAAAATTGTTGAAAATACAAGTCCGCTTACAGCTTTCATAGTCATAGGCAAGTTTCTTTCAGCTGCACATGGACAAAACATGACATGTACTTATTCATCTAAAATTAGACATAAAGGTCTGTATCCCATTTTTTGAATGTCGATTCCCAATGTCCCTCCATCTTTTTGTAGGTTGTCTAGGAAGTCGGCGGTCAGGTGGGCAGAGATACATCACAGATTTAGGAATTCTATTGTCATCCATTCTCTCAGCGTGTGCACACCAGTTTCTTTTTCTTTCTCTTCCCCAACTGAAAACATTTTGGATTTCGCAGGTTGCTCGAATTTGTGAGTTCTTAATTTTGTCTTTCTGAGTTATCTCTTGGATAGATGTAAGAATATACTTTTATTGTTTTATATCATTTACTTATGTTCAATTGTTAATCTACAAATGTAGCTACTATAAAAGCTGTAATAACTTTAACTATTTAGAGTTGTGGTTTTTTAGTAAGTATTCAAAAGTTCGGAACCACTCTGTATTATATCGGCGCCGAGCTTCGGCCAGGCCGCGCGCCGGGGCGCTGGCGTCTCCCCCTCCCCAGCGCCGCCCACCGCCCCTCATGGCTGAACTTGAACTGAACTTGCCCCAGTGGCGGAGAGCGCGCACGCCACAACTTGTTGGCCGGGATGTGGAACTACGCTAATCCAGGAGGGCAAATGGCAACGTTGCCCGCTCTACCTACCCAGCTTAGAGCGTGAAGGGTTTCGTGACATACTAGACTTGAAATTATTGTTATCTTAAATAAAATATATGCTCTCATCGTTAATTAATTAATTTTATTTTTTAGGGAACTCAACAGCGAAACATTTATTAAGGATACAAGGTTAAATAATCATATCAAAGGGCAATAACAGAGTTCCAACATAATGTTTGGGAAAAATGTGTAAGTAACAAACTATGATCTAAATCTAAAGTCTAATAACAATTTATTGCAAAAGATGGTTAATGTTTGTGAAAAAGAGAGAACTTGTAGTGAGGGTGTGTGTGTAAGCGTGATTGTAGGGGTGAGACAGAGGGAGTGAGTGTAAAATATAAAAATAATTATTATCGTTGATTAATATAAATTCTAGACAATATTTTTTTTACTAGTCGCGTTTCAAATGTATATTTATTACAGTCAAAAATATCTATATCACTACAATGCGTATAATAATTGCGAATTTTGCGAACCATGGGAGAGTTCATCGCATAATTAATACGAAAAACAGGTAGGTACATGGACCAAAGAGTGAGATGTGTGACGAGTACGATAGCAGGTACTTTTAGAGACAGTTCTGCAACCAGCGCCGGACTATCAAGACGTCCACTAAGTACGTCATGCAAAATACCCATATCTAATGATAGACGACGATCTTCCAGGCTAAGCATGCGATGTTTGTTGCAAGAATCCGTCAATTATTCAGATGTCGTAAGAACGTTCACTGATTTTTTACAATTCTATCCTTGTAGGTCGTAGGTGATACACTGTGGAGACAAAATGCACATTCAAGCGAATTTCGAACGTAAGCATAGTAAATCAATTTAATGCAGTCAATCGGGTGGCGGTCTAGTGGTAGATTCGAGGACTCCGGATTAGAATCTTTAGGTTCGAATCCCTATTAGGCACAACTTAATTCCTGCTTTCTGGCACAGTTCTTTATCCCGATCGACCCAAAATCGAAATATTTGAGTATATCATAAGAACGCAAGAAACTAAAATATTGTAGGAATACTAAAGGGAACGGGAACACCAATCACCGCCACCTACGGCTGCTATACATCGTGTTACAAAACTCGATGTACAAGCGGTAAACCAGTGAATCTACATCATATTTGGAGTCTATTTTGTAGACTACAAGATACATGCACTTTGTACCAATGAGTCTATTTTGTAGTCTATTTTTTAGATTTTTTTATTTTATTTGACCCACAGTTTTCGAGAAAATTGGTTAAGAAATTGATTTTTTTTAGATAAATTTTTGCAAATTGTCATCAAATATGTTTTACATATTTAGTCAAATTATTACAAATTGTCATCAAATATCATTTACATATTTAGTAAAATTATTACTATTCATGAAGAAAACCCAATAAAAAACCGCATGTTATAAGAATTCATGCAATTTATCTTAATAAGAAGAAAAAAAATTCACTCAGGCTCAAAAGTCATAAATATTACACATTCGACTCCAAATATGACGAAGATTCACTGGTTTCCCGCTTGTACATCGAGTTTTGTTACACCCTGTATAATATAGTGGGATTTCACGCAGATGAGTGGTCAAATCTTCACGTTATATATCTACGCTACTAATTAAGTGGAAGAAGTCACTTTTGACTGTTAAACTTCATTACTTTTTCTACAAATTGAGATTCAAGTCGAAATATTGTTCAATTGGAGTTAGTGATTTGTGCCTGAACGCCCACGGTATAGTCCTTCGGGACTTTGTCTTTGATTTCATTTAATAAAAAATATTAAGGGATTAGACTGAACGGCCGCGACGCCACAACAGGACCACCACTCGACTGAAGATACCAGTCTGTAAATGTCCGCCACAGGGTTTAAGGCTCATTGGTCAATTTAATAAGTGGATGAGTACAATTTATTTTTAGATTTCATTTTATTTATAATCATTTTGAGTAAGTCCAAATACTTGAAGACAAAAAACTTGGATTTAATCCTGACGGGCTTGCAATCAATCACAATTATTGACATCTCAACAAATATGAGATGCATGGTGCGGAATACGGATATTTAAGTGTTTTAAAAAATTTCCGATTTTTTCGTAAGAATATTTCGTATGGGATACATTAATTTTATTTTGTTCGGCTCTTGCTAAGGAAATATGTAACGAAAAATGAAAAATTTTATGGCTGCGAGCTTATCTGCATCGCCTGTTGTGCGAAGATTTGAAGATATTATAGGCGAGAGAAAAAAATCCACCCCCGTTACTATTACTACTACTTTCCCTTATTCGCACCCAATGGTGCATAGGGCAATTCAATGGGTACACCCAAGATCAGTGAATCTTGACAATTTGTTACATGAAGGCTAGATGATCATTCTAACGCTTCAGCGCCAGTCCAAGGTTTCACATATGAAATATTTTCCGTGAAAATCACAAACCTGGGAAGGTTTAAAAAAATCAAACCAGCGCGGCCCTTTTCTCAAAATAATTGGTGACCACTGGCTAAAGCAGTAGTTAGCCGCCCAGTATCATGTCTACTACTAGCGTGCTTGCATTCTGCATTCCTATGTGACGTATCCCGTCTTCATGCACTATAAGCCGGTATATTTGGCTCGGAACGCTGTTTCCGTTCAGAAATAAAGTGCAACGCGTGCACTGGCGCTGGCACGCACCCAGAGTTAGAATATCAAGTTGATGTGAGTTTACACATATATTACTATACCAGTAGGTTCTCGTACTCGAGCTGTATGTTATCTGCATACTTCGGTTACTTTTTGTGATTAGCACACTAAGAAAAGAGATATCAATTAATATAAACAATTGCTTATACTTATCCTAATTTTATTTTATGCTACACTATTTTGTTGTATTTCTATTTTGTTTTTTAAACCAATTTATACATAGCTATTTGTTACATCACCTATTCTAAAATTTAAAAACAAACTTTAAAACATTCACTTAAAAACAAGCAAAAAATGATCATTCAAATCCATTTTGATCCTTCGATCCCTGAATATCTAATATAGTGATTTTAAACCATATTATTGAAGCTTCAAGATTTTTTTTCCGAGAACTCCATATTATATCAAATTTAAAAAAATACGTAAATCTGTACTTACTGCAAGAGAAAAACATCATAAAAAAGGTGATCAATATTAAATAATTTAAATGATACGAAAAGCACTTAAAGGCGGACATGTGAAAAGTCGGAATAATCGGCGTGTGTGCATGAGAAGATGTATGAATGTAGAGAAAGCGAAAGAAGTTAGTCAGGACAGAGTGGTATGGCGTGATGGTTAGTACGTCAGTTAGTATAAATTTTTAAAAACTTTTCAGCAAAAAATAATCATTTAAAAATTAAACACTGATATCGCCTAATTAACCAAGTGACAATAATGCTATGGCTAAATAAAAAAACAATTCTCCTGATGCTACTGGTATTATAAAATGTTTCAAAATGTATAAAAACGTTTTGATATACAGTGTATCCCGCCATAAGATGAAACTAGGTAGACCAAATTTTATCGATGGAGTTATTCTTTTAAAATTTTTTAACTGCTTTGTTTTTTTTATTGAATATTTTATCCGGCCTCCCGAAAAATCCATCTTGCGAACTTTTTTCTGACACTTTTTGCAGTTTTTTAAATTGATATGTTTAATTTATATATCTTGCAAAATGATATTAAAATGAAATTGAGTTTTATTTTAATTTCCAACGGGTAAGACAAAAAGTATTTATGTAAAACTAAAGGAAAAAAATCAATACAAAATCTACTTTTTCAACATTTTTATAGAATGTCGCCCAATAAGTTTGCATTTTTACAGCCATTTTCTAATAATCATTGTTTTACCCCTCTAAGAAAAAAAACATCATTCTATCATTACAACTGAAAGCGCAGTGAGGCAAATTCGGGTGGCAAAAGTGGGTCTGCGTGCGAGTTCCAAAGGTGAAAAATTTTTCTTACAGGGTGAGGCGCGGCGTAATTTACCAATGAGCACCGAAAGGGCAACACGGTGCCTGGCACGCCATCGCCACTGATATGTGGGAATAGACCTTAAAGGGTTGAAACAAATATTATGAATTATCACCTGAGGACATCAAAAAAGTAAATGGAATCGATGAAATTTAGGAGGCACATATTTAGTGATAATATAAATACATACTTAAGTATAAGATATTAAAATGTAAATGTATTAATTAATTATTGTTTGTAATAATAATCAGATGATAAAAGTTTAATCATTATAAAATATAAGTGAGTTTTATTCACACAAAAACTTGTGATTAGCAAAACGGTGTATACATAAATAACGAGGAAAGTTCAAAGCACGAAAACCATATTTTATTTTTTAAGTAATCAAAGTACGATAATTGCCGACTTCTTCGAATAAGAACCACCAGCTTCCCTGTTAGGGAGTCGGAACTCAGAAGGTTGATGAACGTAAAGCTAATTAAATGCAGAACTTTAAAATAAATATGCACTTAAAACATAACTTTTAAACTTTAAACTAATTATCGTGGCTTGGGTTCATTCCGGTGTCGTTTTCTAGCATTGCTTCAGTCACGTTGCACTAATCATATATTAAGAATAATTTTGCACGTCAGAATCAACTATTTCCAAAGAGAGTCTACAACTGAAGTACGTACAACTCCTTCGTTTTGGGGTTAATCAATTGTACAATATTTACATTATTATTTCGCTCATCGCAATCGATAAATAATGCATTCACGTATTCGGATGGCCTAGCACGGACACGACTTTTCAAATTATTGATACGCGAGATCGCTTTATTCATTCCTTTTCATTCACGCAACCGCAATATGCCGTAAGTAAGAGGGAAAATCCAAATTTTACAGGAGAGCGAAAAAACAACACAAATATACATGTTTGCTGTTTGACTTTTTTTAATGAAAATTCCTTTCTCAGTGAGTGAATTAATAACATAATCAAATCAACATTTTGTGATTTTAATCCATTTGGGATGAAACATACATGTTAACGGGAAAAATAAATGACGTACGATTTTTCTCGGTTATGAAATTTTGCAAGATAATGTGTTAATACCAGCCCAATAAAATATAATAAAAAAGCATTTTTGGTATACTGGTGGTGGCTTACGACATATTGCTGTTGCATGGACGTTTTGCTTTCGTCTCTATACAATTTCTGTAACGAATAAAGCTAGTGATATCACGTATTGGAATTTTAAAAAGTCGTGCGGTGCTAAGGCCCCTGCTGAGGAAACTAAGAGCGAAAGTTGAAGCAAATTAGGTAAAATTATTGTAATAAAGTTAGCTACTTGTATAGGACAATTTATACACATTTTTATTCGAAAATCTCAACAAAGGCCAGATTAAATATATATGACGGGTATGGAAGCAAAGTCAGTCTTTTACTTCGACAGTAATTTCGAGAAAATCGAGGGAACTGATATTTTATTTATTTTAAATTGATATTATTTCCAGGAAAAACAACAGTTTGAATACATAAAAAGAGTAGAATACCAAAAAAAAAACATAAGAACCAATTATAGTTTTTCACATTGTATAGGTACACGGCATAGTAAGCTATAACGTAATTACAATTTATACATAAAATACTTTATTTAATTGAATTTTCTATTGCTTCTCAAAACACGATGGATTTATAACAAAAGTAATGAGCTATCAAGTGATTTAATTTATTTTATGAAAAACAGCAATCCAGCGGGTAAGATGGCGAATAACGCCTGTATCTACGGTCATTTATTCCAATCTACGACTACGTGCGAAACCATTCCTAACAAAGCCCTTCTTCGCGTTCTCCTCAATCACTTGTGTATACATACATAGATTACGAGAGTGTACCTACTGGCAATAAGCGAAATGCACAATTACTTCATGTCTTCACTCGAGATTTTGCACAAAGCGCTGGCCTACTAACATCGAACCTCTGAGGCGTAAAGGTCTGCAATCGAATAAAGTTAAATTATTCGTCTCCCGATCCACTTATAACATTTACAGCATATTAAGCAAAACAATTGACTTCACTTTCATGTTTTAAACATACTGATTGTTTCGAAATATTATTTTGTTTGATGTCATCCGTTTCAAGTGTATTTTTAAAAATTATGTAAGAAAATTCTTTATTTTAAAGACTTAAGCATAGATGCGTACCTATACCAACATAGTTAGATACAGTTTGGATGTTTTTACAGAACAATATAATATGTCAGACTAAATTGATAATACACAGGCTAATACATATAACACAATCGATTTTAATCTGATATACCTATAATTATTATTAAAGTGATTCCTCCAAGGATATACCTGTATCATTATATATTCAGGGTGAAACCTATAAACATATATATAAGGAAGACAGAAGTGAAGTCAAGCAATAATTACAATATCATACGGCGAGTGTTTTTCAAATGTAGGCACCTATAGTAGGCATACATATTTGAACTGAGCGAGCTAAAAACATTATTCGTTTTATTATTATTGAGTTATTTCTAAGTTGTTGAAAACAATCTTAATTTTAGAAAAAAAGATTATCAACTCAGCTGTGATAAAATACACTGTGAATTCATTTGTGCTTCTCAGAAACTCTTCATGCGTGACTTGGGTGGGTACCTACATTAGCAAAACTTAAAACAGTAAATCTCTGATTGGTCGGGCATCCACCAACTTACCACCATACACTAAGACCCAATCCTCTCATAATATTATTTAGAAATACTTTATACATTACATATACATACATATTACGTCCATTTATCGATTTTATGTTGAGACCAGTTAAATTTTACATTTACTTTTGAATGCTTTGGTACCCAGAAAGATAAAAGATGTGTAGATTCATATTTTAATTCATTACATTATTTTCCTTAACGGCACTCAGGGCACTGCGTAGTAATTACACTAGTGCAGTGCATTTTGATCATTTTGTTAGGTACGAAGACAAAATGATCAGTCTTACGCTTGAATTCTAGTCCAAGTAACCATACACGAAATATACAAGTAAAAAACCTCATTTAAGATAGATACTTCATGTTGATCCCTGCGGTAATCGAGCCCGCGACTTCATGCATGCCCAACGCGCTGACCACCTTCACCGCAAAGCGGAAAGATCCATTTTTAGCCCTAAATAATAATACTAAAATTAATTAAGTTATCAGGAATATACTTGTATGGGGAATAAAACGTAAAGGAAGTAATAACATTTGAAAGTTACATAACCGCAACCTTTTCACGACTATCTTGGTTACCATGAATGGGTTTTCGCAAATTGTGTTGGTAAGATTTACTACTTATTTTATGAACAACTTAATAAACTGCGAAGTTGCGTTAGGTTAGGTTCCGCATTGCGTACAGATAAAAAGTACCTACCGGATAAAACAATTCATCAAATATCGACGTTACAGCAGATGGTGACGAGACAAAACTATTACGGAGACCTTAGAATATTACAAATTTTCATTTAGAAATGGGACCACTCACTCAACCAGAGACCCGACCCGCCCTATGCTGGAAAATTTAAAAATGGCGTAAGTCGAAAATTTACAGTTTCTTAGCTGTAAGTAGAAATTCTTGATGATGCGCATTATTTACAATTTATTATAATCGTGGCGAAAAACATATTTAACGCGAGATGTACCTACGTTTAAAATATTGATTTATAGTTTCTTAAAAATCTGATGAAAAAAATAAGCAAAACGTTCTCGAAAAAAATATTTTGTTGCGGTCCACTATTATGACTAATGACACTGGATTTAAAATTAAAATGTTAAATTAGGAAAAAAACATTGGCCATTCAACATTCAGAGGATAAAAAAATAATGAAATTGCATGTAGGTCTTAGCCGATGTTCATTGTTTATTATTACTTTATTACTCTGTTAGCCACGGCGAACAACCCGGACAGGTACCTAACTCATGAATCGTAACCGCAAATATATAGAACTTAATTAAAACTTGCTTTGTGGTAGGTTGCCGCATCTCACTCGCAGAGCCAGAGGTATTTATTATACCAAAAAGGCGTGTTCTAATGCAAGTAGGTAGGTAGGAACGATGTTCTAATGCAAGTAGGTAGGTAGGAACGATGTTCTACTACCTAAGCATTCTACATTAAAAATAAAACTATGAACTCATTAAAAATAACACCATATTCGTGAATATTACTTTTTTATTAACAAAGTACTTTATTGCCGATGACAAAGTAAGCTTTGTTTTTTATTGGTAAAATTATAGAGAAGTAGGTCAAATATAAAATTTCACAAAACAAACGTATTTGCATAGAGCTATTTGCTTGTCACTTGAGTTAAAAAGCAAAGAAGTGTATTTTATTATGTATGAAATTTTGCCTTTAACTTCGCGTTGCACCGACTCCGTCCGCCCAAGAGCAGGGAAATTTTAATTAATTATTCATTTCTTCGCTATCGCGATAAAAGACCTTGGAGTGTTTATTTATTTATGGTGATCGCCTCCGAGAATAGGAATTACATATCAGGGGTATAGAGACAAAGGCAGCCATCTCCGAAAATGCAAATCAACCTAAGAAAATTTTTAATGAAAAATATTAATTTTATGGTTGGTTGGAAGAAATTGCCACTAGGCAAATAACCCGCCGATGTTCACCAAATAAGTATACGAGCAAAAAAATTGTAAATGAAGAATTAATTTAATAATATGTAGTAAAATATTTGTTTGTTATAAAATACTTATACATGATAGGTATACAAGGACACACACACACACACACCCTAGATAAAGCCGCTTGTCTAATCCAATAATAGAGTGTAGCTACAAAATAACCTTTGCAGAAATAAAGAATAAGATATTCTGCAGCTACATACCGTACAAATATTTGGGTTAGAAGAATTATAACATTTTACCATTAAAATATTGATTTTTACATTTTCATTAGCAACAAAAAGTATTTTTTGACAAAAATGTGACAAAATGACCGCCAGCATTTTTGTTAGGGTGTTGTTACATATATGCACGACCGATTGGTTTAATAGCTGAAGGCTGATCGACGATGCGGGTCGTTGTCAACCAAATATCGATCGACGGTTGATCGATGATGATCGCGTAGGAGTAATAGGAGCCGATATCATTTTTCTATCGATCGATGGCATCGACGTCGCACAGACAGGTATTTGTCATAAAAAATCTGGCAAAAATTATTTTAGTGTATGAATCTTCTTGATCTGAATTATTGTAATATTTTGTCTTTATTATTGTAATATTTGTCACAGAGTGAGTTCTGCAACTCAAATGGGAGTGCGAACAAGTTTGTACGAAACTAATAAATATTTAAAAAAAAATAAAATATGATCTTCAATGTATATCTTAGTATGTTTTATATATTTAGGATATTAAGTTTTGTATTTTGTGTATCAAGTGTAAGATTGTTTTCTTGGGAAGAAAGCATTATCAAGTTAAAGTATTTTATTATTTATTTATATCATATCTTCATCAGAATAACATAAATTTTCGTCTTTCGATACTTCTTCTTCTTCTTCTGAGAACAGAGGATCTAATGGCAAACTCGGCAAAAGGAATTGCAATGCCTCTTTTGAGAAAATATAGTAAATACCTTGAACTCTTAGATCTATAAAAAAACTTCAATTCATAACTGTTAAAACAATCAGAAAGCGAATACAAAATATCGTTTGCAGGTAAGCGCTGAGTACAAAGACGTGCGGTTAGGTCAACGACTAAATTGACACTCCGACTGGTTTGGCATCCAACACCAAAGCGCCGAAGGCAAAAGATGGCAGCCACATGACGTCATAATAATTAACTACCCAGGAACAGTGTTCAAATAACGGACACTTGTTTTTTTTTTTACTTCTAGCCTGCTTTTTATTTAAAATACGTGTACGAGCATCGGTTGCAAGTCGCGCGCATGTAATAACACCCTTTAGCAATCTTTCGTGATTTGGAAAGCCTCTTAGCAAAGTGAGAAACTAACACAGCCACCTGTTAACATAAAATAAAAACATCAAGTATGTACTTATCTTAAATAAGAAATAATATATGATTACGATGAATGAAAGAAAAGCTACATGGTTTACTTTTAACAATTATATGGAATTGTAATTATTTCCCTCTTCTTCTTCCGGTATAAAGATACCAATATCTTGTGTTCATTCTTTTTTTGACTATCTTGTTTATATTATCTGCTATTTTTCCATTTCTTTTTTTAACTTTATCTTTCTCTTTTGCCACGTGCACACTGTATGACTTTCACAGTATACCCACAAACAGGCTATGCCTTGGTGGGATTTTTTGTTAATATACTTATATATTTTTTTAATTGTACATATATGTGTTTAAATGTATATCCATGTAAACAAAAAAATTCTTTTGAAATAAATAAAAATAAAAAAATATAAAAAAAACCTATTCGGAGACAAAATTTTAAAAAAATATTTTGACGATTAATCTGATTTGTCGAAATCACTGCGGTGCTGGTAGAGGGTAGAAGGCTGTCTTTGCTTCTATTCCCCGTGTAAATGTAAACAGGTATAATAGCTACACAGCGTCATACGGGACAAGAGCGCTAATATTCTACCTTCATTGTTTGATGTTCTAAGTCATTTTCTTTCAATATTTATACGAGCTAATGATTCAATTACGGGCACTTACTAGGGTTACGAGTGTAACCACCACCATGATTATTCTATCCAGTGTACCATAATTACTCAATCAAAATACAGGTTGGAGGCAATGGGGTTGTACTATAATAATAATATGGAGTGGAAAGAAACTAAGGAAGTTGTCGCTTACATTATTATCAAGGCCGAATGAATTATAACGACAAAGTAATTACCTAATATAAAAAAAATATTTGAATATCGTATAAATTGACGGCGCTACCTACCATTTATAATACCTCTTACAATATTTTCTTGTATTTATCTTTTTGTAATCGATTCAAGGAATTATTTTGTTTTACATGATAAATCTTATTACTATTATTATTATTATATCGTTACCTGCCATATCGTTGCTGCTATATTTTAAGAATGTAAGTGTCCATATTTTAAGAAAACGGACTTATTGATGAATTTTGTCCTTCAGGTTAATATGTCTATGTCTGAAAAACGTTTGCAAGTCCTTAAATTTCAAGAAAATATTTCATCAGCTTTGAATTCTACCTTTAAATTTCGTATTAACAATTTTTCAAGTAAATTTTTTCGCTTGAACAATATTTTTACAATACGGTATTGGAAACAAATTAATATTCTGATATTATTTATTTTACCGCATTTAGATAAAAATAAAAGCTTCAATAACCGGGTTGTGGTAGATTCGAGGACTCCGGATTAGAATCTCTAGGTTCGAATCCCACTCCAGCACAACTTGTTTCTGCTTTCTGACACAGTTATTTCCGACTATTTGAAAGCAGTCCCAAAACTGAAATATTTGCGTATATCATAAGAACTCAAATGTTTCTTTTTTACTAAAAAAAAAAAAGAAAAGAAAATAACACGAACTAATTCTTCTAAAACAAGGGTAAAAATAAATGAAAATCGATAAGAGAACAGTGAATAAGTAAGTATTTCATGTTATATTAAAAATAGCGAAATCGATAGGTTTATCTTACAATTTCTATGAAAACTTCAATTGCCTGATAGAAAAGCATTTCCTCAGCATGTGGTTTATTTAAAACAAAATTAATGTGAATGGCAACCAGGGCTGTTGGTTGCTGATACTGTGGAGTCAATAAAAAAATTCACTACGACTCCAAAATCAAGAAAAAAATAAGACTCAGACTACGACTCCAAAATCAATTATAAAATTGTGGGGTCCTTTATTCTGCCGCCTTCGAAAAAGTATTCCAATCGTTTATGTTTGCCACTGTTTATCCCAAGCAAGCCCCTCTAGGCCAGACTCCAGAACCATGATGTCACCAGGAGAGGCCACACTTCCTCCTGGAACTTCGACCACACGCGTAGCTGATTATACAATGGAAACACGCTGTGCCCTGTGCAATTATTGCCAGTTGCCAGTTGTTGCCAGCTAGCCAGTCGGACGCCACTCGACAGTTTGCCATCATGTAATCGACATATCGCGTCTTCACTAGTATTCGCGCGTCTCGCCGGCCGTCACCGTTCTCCTGGTCTGCATCACATTTACTAACATGCATTTTGTGAATCTTAATTAAACGTACGGTATCTTTGGTCAGGTGTTCAAGTACGTTGCACAATCCTGCTCTAGCTACGTCGATCCCGCACTAGCTACAATGATCTCGCTCTAGCTACGCTTATTCCACTCTAGGTACGCTGATCTCGCTCTAGCTACGCAAATCTCGCTTACGACGCTGTTTACACTCCAGATACACGAACATCACTCTCGCTACACCAGAATCAGCGGAAATATTTCGATCACCATCCGTTTCCAATTGGAAGTACTAGACACCTGCATTATCAAGCTCTTCAGACGTTCTGCATCTTCCAACACACGGCCAGTTACTTCACCAACACAACACCAGCCGCAACAACAGAACGACATCAATCCACAGGACAATACCACACGGAAGAAAAGTACATTTTTAATGTTTAACGCTACCGTGCTTTCTAACTCAACATAAAAACAATAATTTTGTACTCAAATCTGAAAGAAACACAGTAGCCACAATAGGCTGTCAGGTGGTAGAATTAATGCAGGTTCAGTTAGTTAATTTTTCCGAAAAAGTATTTTATTAGTATCCGAGTCCATTTTGACGGCTGAAGAGCCTGAAAATTACTTTGCAGCCCTGATATTCTCACGGTAACCATGTTAAGATGATGTCGTATCTAAAATTATTGTAAATTTTACACTAAAAACTGATTATTTTACACAACTGAAACTCTTTCGTCCCTGTTTTAATAATTTTATCAATAATTATTTCATATTTAAATATATTATTGTAGGTAGGCATTTTAACGTCATGGTGTCCTAAGATTTCACAATCACCTTATGCACTATCAATAAAAATCACCGTGGTGATTATAAATCAAAATGATTTTAAATCAAAATATGGAGGACACAATAGGGCCGTAAAACTAAATACTTCACTAATATTTTATGTATAATATGATTTACTGTATCCCCTTTGTTCCAAATACATATTAGTAATTACGACAGCAGCTTAAAAGCTCAAAAAAGTATAAAACCGTGCGTAATGATATGAAAATAATACTTAAGTACATGATTTACTCATTTATTGATACGGTGCGGTGACGGGTTTCTCATTGGAACATAGTTAATAGTCTTTAGAGAGAGCACTAACTCCAAAATGTCTTTTGTCCCTGGAGTGCGGAGTGAGATGTAATTTAGGGATTTTGGAGTCGGGAGAAAAAGGAAGTATTTCTTAACTACCTCCTGCATACTGGTTTATAATAAACATATTGTAAATTGCAAACATAGACTTGACTTGGGAGGCGGCCGATCGCTTGGCTTGGAGGCAGTTTGTGGAATCCATATGCTCCACATAGGTATTGGATATGGTATGATGATGATGATTATGACGAAACATGAAAAAACGAAAATGGCTTTTTTTAGATTTTGAGAACATTGGCAAAAATCTCGTTTTATCACATTAATATTTATCAGATGTGCTTTTCAGAAATCCACCCCTCCACCGATTTTGGCTGATAGCGCCCACATCTGTAGCCAGCTTGACTGATCATCTAGCCTTCATGTAATAAATTATCTAGATCATAGGTTCTCAACGTGGTCGTAACGCCCCCTTGTAAGAGACTTTCAGGGGGGCAGTGGAAGACACAGACAAAATAAGAAAACGTTAAGTGAGTGCTACCAACAATTTTGGCTGTAGAAGCCGATTTCGCAAATGAACCCAGGATTATGGTCGATTGTTAAACGTTTTCTGATAGCATTCCCATCGTCCTATTTAGCTAAACGTGGATTTAGTGCTGTAGCAACATTGGTAACTAAAAAAAAGGAATCGGCTCCATGTTACTGAACGCGGCGACTTACAGGTGTTTTTTTAGCGGTAGCGCGCTTGGCTGCCATGCATAAGGTCGTGGGTTCGATTCCTGATGGGGGTCAATATGAAATAATATATATAATTTTTACGTAAAAATATTTCATATGTGATACTTTGGACTGGGATAGCGTAAGACTGATCATCTTGCCTTCATGTAACAAATGATCAAGATTTACTGTACTTGGTGTACCAATGCAATGCCTCTATGCACCATTGGGTACGGATAAGGGAGAGTAGTAGTAATTTGAGGGTCCTATTTGTATAAAAATTTGAACTGGTAAAACGTAAATTTCATATATTGACAGAACTTATTACTCGACTACCACTTAGCTACTCCAGAACAGATACATTTATTTGTATCCATTGAAGTATGCTAGAAATATTTAGCTTATAATATTTTCTTGAATTTTTTTTAATTTTTACTATGTACCTATAATGTATTTAGCGTTAAAAGATTTCCGTATTGCGTCACTGAACTGAACTTATATTTCTCTTTGGAGTCGTAGGTACATTCACCCGTTATATTATCACAAAATATTTATATGCACAGAAAATCTTATTCGGCGCGTGTATTGGATCATGCGACCTAAAGATCAGATCAATACTTTGATGACAGCGGTAATTTTCTAGACTAGTAAAAATAACACGATATTGTTATTAAAGAAGATGCTCGTGTTATGAGGCCAAGAATTCTAGGGTTTCATGAGGTCGTTGGCACTTCCAATAAACGTTATGGGTATATTATGTAATTTACAAGTGAAATAAATACATATTTGGATAATAAACTCATTTTTGATTGGAATATTATAAGTATTTTCAAAATTTTCTTATCGAAACAAGGAATTTTTTTTTGGAGCCATTGAAATAAACGTCTGGTGGCATTCCCTTTAACTGAGTTACGGGCATATTTTGTTACTCGTGTTGGTGTATTTTGTGAATGTTGCTTTTAAATGTGTTATAATTGGTTATTCCAATTATTTCTTAGATTGAATAGTTTTGACTACTTCAACTACTTCAACTTTTTGGTGGAGAAAACTATTATGCAACTACTGCAACATTTGACGGATTACTGTATGAAAATGGTTATTTACATTGGTTATTTATCATCACTTCTGCCCGTTGAGGGTCCACTGCTGGACATACATTTTTTCTGTCTCTTAATGTTATTCCAAGCATAATTCGCTCTTTGCTCCCTGTGCAACTTGCAACTTATTGCTTGGTCAGAGTCATTGTTTCCGCGCCATAAGTTAGGACGGGTAGAATGCATTGGTTGAACACTCGATTCTTGAGTGAGTTGGGAATGGAGCTTCGGAATGTGGAATTTAGCTTTCCAAAAGCCACCCAAGAGAGATTTATTCTCCAATCTACCTCGCTGGTCTGATTGTCTCTGCCGATGGTGATTTTGTGACCAAGATAAACAGTTTTAGATTTTTTTCCACAGGTAGAATTTTTCCATTTGTGTTGACGTTTGTCATCAATTTAGTCAATTTAATCCATTTATAATAAAGGTACTCAACATAAACAAACATCGAGATCGAATTCATCACTTTGTATGGAAATTATTGCCATTAGGCATACGTTAATTTATTCACTGGCAATGATTTTCCATACAAAGTTATGAATTAGATCTCGATTTCGATGTTTGTTTATGCTAAGCACCAATAATAATGATAATAATAATCGGCTGATTTATATAATATGTGAAAAAACACCACAAGGGCGCTTTACAATCAAATGTACTGTTAACCCAACGGTAGACATTAATATTAGCTGTAACTTGAGCTGACTAGGGCAATTACGCATTCTAGGAATTTGTATGTGAGATTTTAAAAAGATGCGTTGTTATTACCGATATTGAATAGGGGTCTGAATGGTGCGTAAGTATGAGGGCTGTCGATTTCAGGCAGAGGGGCCAGCCGCTGCAAAAACACGATAGCCAGCCAAACTTGGTGTTTGGACTTCGCCGGGGTTCACAAAGTCTTCATCTGGCTGAATCTAAGTGAATATAACATAATATTTTGAATCAACTGTGTCAAAACTTTTAAAAAAAACTATAATACAAACCTAGATATATTGAATGCGTACATATTTTTCATAGAGAAAAATATGTGTTTATTGACAGCGGTAGGTAACTCAGTTATCTTTCTACTTTTATCGAGATTCGTAATCAGGCTCCAAAAGCTTGTTTGTATCGTCGTATTTTAAAAAATAAATAAAATACGTATTATAAAAAAGACGATATTTAATTTTTAGTTTATATCAAATTTAAATTGTTATTTTAACTAGGTCCTTATAGATTATTTTATCGAAATATGAATTGCATATTTTGCATTCCAACATTATTTCATAATTTATTATTATAGATATTTATTATACTGAGGTAGTATTTACTAAAAAAATTGTTATAATTTATCGTGGTATTTATAAACAAATTATAAACATGATCTATTTGTTTGCAAATAACTCATCGAATAGTACCTATTATTATTATTATGGATAATTTATATAGCGCCGTTTTCGTATATATATACCTCAAGGGTGCTTTAAATATTGAATTTAACGGCTCGGGAAATTTAAAGTGAGTGAAAACTCAATTTCTGAGTAGGAAAATAACATTATCAAAATTAATCAAAAGATCTTGAGAACATATAGGTCTTAAGTTATAAATAAATACATAATTCTAATGTGAATGAATTGATATGAAGTGATTCAGTCCATGAAATGTAAATAATTTTAGTGTTTTTGAAAAATATTTATTTATTAATTGGTTCTCTACCGATTACGATAATTCGACCACATACAAACATTACTCATTACAAGAACTTAATGCCAAAACAATACTACCTTACATTACTAAGTAACTAACTAATCATTTGTAGGTATAAACATTTTGGCATTATTAAAATACTTAAAAAGTAACATAATAATTGAACAAAATAAAAGTGTCAATCATAAAAAATGCGGAGTCAAATTTATTAAAAATTGCTAATCAGATTCAGTTTCGTATAAAACCTACCTATCGGCCAGCAAGTACCTACTTTCGTTTTTCTGTCGGCACAATGCGAGTGCCATAAAATATGTCAGTGGAAATAGGTAATTAGAAAACGATAAATAACTAAAATGTGGTTAATCGTAGCATCGCATCGTCTGCAAGTTGCGCCGAAATCCAGCTAAAATATCTGACATGTATGGTTGTTTTATTTTCGTTATCGCGGCAGTGATCGGCGGATTTGCACGTTTCGAGGGCACACGGATGCCAAAAGGCAAAACATAAGGCGTACAAAGCTGTACGTACCCGTAGAACCTTCTTCATAAGACATGTGAAGTTCGGAGTCAGGAAGATCAGGAGTAATGGCATCCAGAGGAATAAGCATCGTCACTATTCCACTACCACTTACACCTGCTGCCTTGATTTGACTTGTAGATGCGGCAACGCAGCTTGAGGCGCTCATCGTTGTAGCTTTTTCGTGCATTTTAACTCACAACGCACCACCGAATGAATGTTTTTGGCCGTTTTTGTACTCCGACGAGTACAAAAAACCGCGAACTTCAATTAGTGACCTTATAACAGTCGATATTTTATTTTTTTTCACTGGGTACAAGTCAAACTTTTGTAATGTAGGTCTGTAGGCCACTTCACTTAACACTCTACATTGAGACATTACTCCCGAATCAATACAGCGTCCATATTCATGACTGACATTGAAATGGCACGGATGGAAAAAAATCGCGGTTTCGTGATGTTAGATTAAAAAATTAACTTTCCGGTAGTTTTTGATAACTTCAAAAACCATTTTTTATTTTTTCTCACATAAACGTAAAAATACGTGTTTTACAATTATTTTCAAAAGCCCCAAAAATATTGCAAATGATTTTTTAGCATAAATTATGCACGGTTATGCGTGTAGATTGTATTTAAAATAGATAAAATCACTTTTGCTTAAAAAATTACGAAATATATTACACAATACTTTCACGAGAAGCCCAATGTAGGTCAGCACGAGCAATGTTGTGTTGTACAAGGTCAAGTAAAACATTGCTATCTTATGGACTATTTATGCTCATTTTTATTACTTTTACAATAAATAATTATTATTTCTAGCCATATAGAAAGTTAAAAGTTATAAAAAACCATAATTTAACAATTTCAGTGTTCATTTTGATCATCAGTGCTCCTTAGTTTTTTCAACTGTGCACCACTACTGCCATCTCTGGACCCTTAATACTTTTTATAGGAATCTGTAAATATCGGTAACACCCAAAGTTTTGAAAGTCCGGTGGCTATTTACTTGTAGAATATAGACTAACGACATCTATACTATCAAAGTATAAGCTTTTATGAATATTTAAGGGAAAATGGTTCGTAAATCGATATAACAGGGTTCGGCATTTTAGCTCTCAAATGTATAATGAGTGATTACTTATATTTCTGAGACAAAAAAATGTTTTTTGGTACTCTACATAATGATGTTTCATGTCATCAAAAATCTTTTCTTTAGTATTATAATACGTCACAGAAAATCGTGAATTATACGAATAGCGTTGTGGCGTTCTAGCGGGCGTTTCTTAATTAGAGACACAATTGTTTTTAAAAGAATCCCAGTTTATGAAAAATATAATTATTCATCTTGCTAATAAAAAAAATTGACAAAAAACAATCTGGTTTTTTCGCAATACGTTATCAAACATGATATTTTTTCCGAAGATTTTTTCATACAAATTAATATTGGATGATTTTTATGATCGGTTG
The DNA here is from genome assembly GCA_022494985.1 of Micrasema minimum. Lineage (NCBI taxonomy): Eukaryota > Metazoa > Arthropoda > Insecta > Trichoptera > Brachycentridae > Micrasema > Micrasema minimum. The sequence goes on along the minus strand of JAGVSP010000161.1, from coordinate 2,068 downwards.
TTAGCGGTACCCAAAAATATATTATGTCAAAAGTCATTAGCCAATCAGCCTTCCAGCGGGGAGGTCACGCTACTTTCCCTTATCCACATTTACTACTACTACTACTTTCCCTTATCCGCACCCAATGGTGCATAGATACATTCACAATACACATCCTACTTCAGTAGACAATAAACTGTACAGAAGTTAGATGTCCTATTCCGTTTGGGGGGGGGGGGGGCCCTGGGCGTAGTACTCTTCATACCATCCCATAATAAATTGTACATTGTGTTGTCCACGTAATTGGTGTTATGTCCTATATGTTCCTTAATTTGAAAATTCTGTTATTTGTACTAAACAAAACACTGTGTGTACAACAATAAAATATAAATAAATAAATAATCGTTCGGAAAGTTAGAGCATATGGAATCTACAGACTTCGTCTAATCCAAGTTATTTTTATTTTTAGGATTCAGGTGTCGCACTGTGGACAAACGGCAAATCTAGGAGCTAATAATTCCGAATGCTTGAAATCGATGCTTGAAATGAAAAATGTTAATTTTTTTTTTACGCCAAAATACTTTTTAAGGTTAAAGGAAGATAATGCACGAGAAAAAATAGGGAAATCATATTTTTTTTCTGAAAATAATCTATTTCATTTTTTATAAAAAAAACTGGATGAAATTTTTTTTATATATATTTTTTCAATATTTTATTATCAGATCGCCAACTTTATGTCATTCTAATATAAATATCAGCAGTTTTATTTGTACTTATTTATTTTATAGTAGCTTTTATTATATGTTATGACTAAGCAAACAGCATTAAAAAGAAAATTTAGCGCCGTTTTTGTATAAATATACTATAGTCTATGTTTCCATGAGTTTATTTGAAGATCCCCACAATATTACGTAAAACTTTATTTTATAATAATATTTTTATGTTTCCACGTATATTATTATTTGTCATTTACATTTCAGTAAAATTTTTACGATTATGCATTTGCCAAAAATAATATTTTTTTACTTTCTTTGTGTTTAATTGACCTCCGCTAATCTTTTTTATGTTAATGATTTTAATTGATCTTTAATTTTTTTTTATTCGCTAAGGTTATTAATATTTTAAAGCTTTATTTATTTTTATGTAAAAGGTTAGTTGGTAAATATATACTTCTTTATAATTTTGTATAAATGTAATTTCCATAAATGTAGGTTTACTAATAAACACAACTAAATTTTCTTTTTAATGTTGTTTGCTTAATCATAACATATATAATAAAAGCGACTATAAAATAATCACAATTGCTTTGTGCATTCATCAAATCACTTGAAAAATAGTCAACACACAGCAATTGTATTTTTTTTCTATCTTTCTCCTGATTTGTTAAATAAAAAAACGTAAAAATGATTAGCATTTTAAATCATTGCTTCATTCATAGATGTATAAAGTAAAAATAATTTAGAGTTAAATTAAATTAATAGTGTAGCAAAAAAAAAACGTAAGTATATATTTCTTTAATCGCCTTTCTTATATGTAAAGGTTTCTATCTTTTTTTTTGTATTATAATAATATACAGTGGGTGTATTTATTATGTATTAAAAAGTAATACTGGAATGTTAAAAAACGTACTGATTTATTTACAAATTAATACATATTTATTATTATCTAATTTAACAACATCAATATTATTTCTACGGACGTACCTACAATGGTTACATAAATATTTGTAATGAAGAGATTAAATAATATATACTGAAAAACGATTATTTTACGAAAATTTTATACATCTATCGCTATCTTCAAAATTTGCATGTTTTCTTTCTGCTCCTTCTGGAAGGGCGTTTAGGGCAGTTTTGATTTCCGGAATTTTAGAAAAGTCCTCCGATAAATTGGCAACAGGGTTATCGTGCTCAATTGCGTTTTCTTGAATAAATTTCAAAAGGTTCGAGTGTGATATATTTTCTGACTTTCCAGCATTAGTCAGTTCTGTTTTAGCTGTGTCGTCGTTATTATCCCATGAAAAAAATATGCTTTTAGGGGGATCGTTTGGTTTTTTATGTTTACCGATGATTCCCAAAGATTTTTTGTC